>APFE030384174.1:78974-107578 GCA_000404065.3 Pinus taeda
CCCCTACTTCTTTTCAAGGACCACTTTTCATAAATTTTCAAACTGGATCCATATACATCAAATGATCATCAAGTACATGTAAATTATATAGTCAGCTGCAATAACCAGATCAACAATAACAAAACAGAACCCAGAACACCTTACCAACAGAAAAATTCAACCAACAGAAGATCTTAACACAGATACGCGGTTTTTCTTTTTACTGGCCTATGTTGCTACGCACTTCACCCTCTGCCTCTCTGCGTATACCCACAGAGCTCCTTCTGCTAAACAGCGTGGCCACGCACTTCTCCTTTCACTGATCTGCGTACAGTACGCACCAAAATGTACTATCGCGCCGCGTACAGTGTAGAAGGCATGCACCCAGAAGAAATATCGCGCCGCGTACTATCACAGCAGGTACGCATCCAGAAAGACTGTCGCGCTGCGTACTTAACTAGAAAGCACGCACCTGAACCACCGTCGCACTGCGTACCTATGCAGTTCACCTTTGTCGCCTTTACGTACCCACGCGCTGCCCCTTCGTCTCTTCTGTGTACCCACGCACTGACCCTTTGTTTCCTCTGCGTACCCACGCACTGTCACTGCTGATCACTTGCGTACCTCTGATTAGGGCCAAAATACAGTCAGATACTCAGATATGATCTTGCGCTCGAGAGATCACCTTTCCCAGATTTGCTTCCAACTTCACTTCTAAAGATCAAGCTTTTTAAACCGAGAACCCAATATCATATCTTTAAGATATTCAATGCTCAAAAGATGCCCAAGCCAAATGATCTCCTTAGCTTTATATAGGCAAGCTCATCCTTAAATCAAGGATCATGGGGCTCAATAATAATAATAAAATAAACAAAACCACGGGCCAAAACCATGATAACACAATACCGACGGCTAAATACCATGAGGAACCCCACGTGTGGGCGCTTTACTGCCTTGGAATGTGTGCACTGAGGGTACGCGCCCCATGAATGGGTAACCCGCATATTGGGACGCGGTCCCTGCACGGTATACCTGTGGGTACACACCTCCTGAACTGTTCTCCTGTGTACTTCTTTATTTTCATAAAAATGAGAGCCATGCCATGGGTGTTGCCATCAAGTACAACGTCTGAACCATATAATCATACCAGAACCATAATGCCAACAACTCATTCGTTTCACTCTTATGCTCAGCCACAACCTCAGTGGAATGCACCTCATCAGGGGTGGAGGCCCTAGTACAACTCTCCTCCTGCTCTTTTGCCTCCACCACCTGCTCAACCACAACCATTGCCTCCTACTCCACCAAGGCAACCCTAAATACCTGCTCAACTGAACCCGAACCCCAATAACAAATATGTCCAATAGGTATATAGTGGAGAAACATCATGCCCAACCTATGCTATGGAGATTTAGGAGATTAACCTACAATCTGGGAAGGTTCTCCCAAATAGCCAACCTCCTCCTAAGGAGGGTGAGGAAGAAAAATAAGAAAGTGAACCAAAAGCCATTCCACCCTTTCCTGAGAGATTAACTGGAACCACTCAACTGACTCTAGAAGAAACTGAACTTCTGGGAGAATTAAAACAGTTATGTGTAAAGATACCACTTCTCCAAGGAGAGATGCTCCAGCTATCAATGTCATAGGACAAGTGTCCAAACTGATGTTGGGGTAGGTAATCTATCCGAAATATCTAGACCCTGGGAGTCTTGTAGTCGATGTCCACTTAAATGGCACTGTGATCCCCCATACCCTGATTGATCTTGGGGATGCCATTAATGTGATGACCAAGGACACTATGCTCAATATCAACCTTCAGGGTTCCTTGAGAAATACCACAACAGTACTGCAGGTAGTAGACCACTCCACCGTGACCCCTGAGGAGATTGTGGAAGATGTAATGGTCTCCATCAATTTTTGGGAGTACCCTGCTGACTTCTTGGTTCTCCAACCAAAGGAAAAGCTCACTGGGTATCCTCTCATCCTGGGAAGACCTTGGTTAGCTACTGCAAATGCCTACATCAATTGTTGAGTTGGGAACATGACAATAAAAAAGGGGCATATGTCCAAATATCTAGTCCTATATCCTCCTACCCAACCTCTGTTAGAACATGATTTACCTCTCTGGTTGGAGGAGGAAGATGATGATGAAGTCTATTCCACACCATTGTGTATAGTAGAAGCTACCACGGGGTCCAACAAACCAAGGATAACCTTATTGAAAACTTGATTCAGAAACCACCCCCCAGTTTGTTGCCATTAGAAGAGCCGGTGGAAGAAACCCACGCCAATCACTTAGTTGATCTCTTTGTGGCTAATCCAACCGCTTTCTGAGTTAAGAATGTGGAATTTAGCCCAGAAAGAACCTTGAAGATCAACTCATCCCTATCCATCTCTCAGGAGAAAGATCTATGTAACTTATTGAAAAACCACTTGGATGCTTTTGCTTGGATCTATAAGGAGATGAAAGGAGTCCACCCTTCAGTCTGTACCCATCACATTTACATTAAATAAGATTGTAATCCAGTCAGGCAACCTCAAAGGAGGATGAATCCAGCCCTTAAGGACATTGTCAAAGAAGAACTGCAAAAGTTGTTGGATGCAAGATTCATCTACCCTATCTCTGACTGTGAATGGGTCTCTCATTTGTTGCTAATGCCAAAGAAAAATGGGAAGTAGAGAATATGTGTTTATTATCGGGAACTAAACAAGGCCACCAAGAAGGACCATTTTCCTTTGCCTTTTATAGATCAAGTGTTAGATGATCTAGTGGGGAATACGTTCTTCTACTTCCTAGATGGGTTTAGCGAGTACAACCAAATCCAAATCAGCCCATAAGACCAATATAAGACCACTTTCACTTGTCCTTAGGGGACATTTGCATACCAGGTCCTTCCCTTCATATTGTGCAATGCTCCCGCCACTTTCCAGAGAGCAGTACTGAGTATATTTGCTGAACTGGTTCATGATTCAATGGAAATCTATATGGATGACTTTACCCCTTATGGTTCCAACTTCCAGGAAGCTTTGACTAACCTAGGAAAAGTTTTAGCCAAGTGAATTGAAATGAACTTTTCCCTTAGTCTTGAAAAATATGAATTCCTGATGACTGGAGGGACCCTGCTAGGTCATACAATTTCTCAGTGAGGATTGTAGGTGGATCCCAAGAAAATCGCCATCATCCAAAGGGTTGCACCTCCTCAAAAGGTAAGAGATGTTCAGAGTTTCATAGGCTTAGTAGGGTATTATAGAATATTCATTAAGGACTTCAATAGGCTAGCCTTTCCATTGTTTGGTATTTTGGGGAAAGATGCTAATTTCATATGGAATAACAACTGTTAAGGGGCTCTGGATACCTTGGAAAGTAAACTGGTGACTGCCCCAATTTTGAGAGGTCCAAACTGGGCCCTACCTTTCCACATTCATAGAGATCCCTTAAACAAAGAAATAGGAGCAGCCTTAGGGCAAGTTGATGAGAAGCTACCTTATTCCATATATTTTGTAAGCAAAATCTTGTCCAACGCAGAATTGAACTACACTATAACCGAAAAAGAGCTCCTAGTTGCATTCATTCCCTAAGTAAGTTCAGGCACTACATCACTGGCTATCAAACATTCGTACACACTGATCATGATGTAATTAGGTATTTGATGAAAAAACTAGATGTAAATGCTCATATTATTAGATGGTTACTTTTATTGCAGCAATTTGATTTGACCATTGTTAATAAGCTGAGTTAGGAAAATGTTGTTGTTGATTTTCTGTTTGGACTAGATCTACCTACATGCAAAGAATGAATGGTGGATGGTCAAATGCTATAGGAACACCTATTTGCTATCTCAGTACTCTCTCCATGGTTTGCTGATATAGTGAATTACTTGGTTTTTGCACAGTTTCCGCCACACCTATGCTCAAAAGAGAAAAGCAAGATCGTGAGGAAAAGTGCTCCATTCACCTAGATTGTGGGCAACATGTTAGGGAGGAGGAAGTTTTTGACATTCTTCTAACCAGTCATGATGGGCTCTGTACGGGCTATTTTGTAGCAAAGCGGATTGCCTTTAAAATCTTGCAAGTAGGTTACTATTGGCCCACTCTTCATTAAGATATCAGGAGATATATCAACGAGTGTAACCAATGTCAAAGGATGGGGAAACCTACTCCAAAGGATGAGATGCCCCTACAACCTCAAGTGACTTTCGAGACATTTAAGAAGTAGGGCATGGACTTTGTCGGTCCTATCAACCCTCCTTCAAAACAAAAATCTTACACCATCGTGTGCACTGATTATCTGACAAAATGGGTAGAAACAAAGGCAATCAAGGTAGCAAGAGAAGAAAAAGTAGTTGAGTTTTTTAGGGAGAATATATTCTACAAGTTTTGATATCCAAGAGAATTAGTCACAGATTAAGGGAGTCACTTTACATCCATTCTCGTTGAAGACCTACTCACACTCCACAAAATTAAGCACATAACCTCCACTCCTTATCATCCTCAAGAAAATGGACAGGTGGAAGTCACTAATAGAGCTTTGGAGGGAATTTTGAACAAGGTAGTGAGAAACAACAAAAAGGATTGGGCAGATCAAGTGGTTGAGGCCACCTAGACCTATAAAACCACTTGGAAAACCACCACCTGGTTCACACCCTATGAACTGGTCTATGGGAAGAAATCTTTGTTGTCAATAAAATTTCAATATTACACTTTAAGGATGGCAGCTCAGTTGGACCTAGATCTCACCCGTGCACAAAAGGAAAGGCTACTTCAGCTAAATGGATTGTATGAACAGAGATTGCAAGCCCTTCTCCACTCAAAAGTAGTCCAACTTCAAAGGAAAATATGGCATGATAAACACCTCAAAGAAAAAAAATCTAGGAAGGAGATTGGGCGTTGTTGTATGATTCAAGATATAAAGATTTCAAGGGAAAACTGAGGACAAGATCGTTGAGGCTGTACACAGTAGAAAAATGCAATGACAATGGTTCACTTCCGATCTGAACCATTGATGAAGAAGCCATCCCCATGCTTGTCAATGGCCATAGGTTGAAAATATATAGGAAGCCCCTCTCCAAGCAAGAATTCGTTGAGAATCTGAGTAAAAGATTGTTGGTAGTGGAGTAGGTCTCTGCACCCACTCCACCCACAACCTAAAAAAAAACACAAAAAAAAAGAAATAACAGAAAAGGAGAATAAAATATCCTTGGGTGAAAACCTCCTAGAGGCACACAGTGTAGGCAGTGAGGGTGAAAACCTCCTAGAGTCGCCCTAGCTGTCTCATAAAAAAAGGGAAAGAAAAAAAGAAAGAAAAAATAGAAAAAGAAAAAGATAGACAAACTAAAATATTCTGAATGCATTGCAGATTGCAGGAGGGTCAAAGAAGGAAAAAGGACATGGACAGGCCAAATACACCCTTGATAGCTCATTTCTCCATTGCCATTGTCTTTTCCCAGACCTTGGTCTCACTTGTTCTTGAAATTTTGCATCCTACTGGAAACTCTGTGCATTCTACAGGAGGCTCCTACATAAGGCTCGAAATCAACTTCAGAAAAGAATCTGAGGTCTAGAAATTTGTCCAGAAGGCCTATGGACCTCCCTGCCACCATTTGTCCTCCTAATTCTCCCTTCCATCCCTACACACATACATTTCCACTCGTTTTTTCCTTCCCTGCATAGAAAACACAAATTCTATTTCTTTTGTTTAAAAAAAAATCATGAATAAAACACCATCATTATTAACTTGATTCTTACCTGTTGCATTCCAGCTGCTTTTCCTTTGCTTCAGAACCTTCCTCAGCTATCTCTTCAGTCCCTACTCAAACCTCAGCCATAAATTTTAGAGGGAGAAGTAGTTACAGGAAATCCTGCAAGATTCCTCCAACAGTTGATCCCTTAAAAAAAACAAGCTCCAAAGGTAGGGTCAGTGCAGCCTAGATGTATAGAATGTGCAAGGAATGATTCCTGATCAAAGATCACCAGTATGAGGTAGCCAAGCCACTAGTTCAGAGGCCATGAGTACCAACAACAACAGCGATCAAAGAACAAAGTACCAAAGTCTGAGCATGTAGAGCATGGTAGCCACTAACAAGTAAGTGGCTAAACATGTTCCTCTGTTGGATGAATATGATTTAGAAACTGCATGAACCATTGAGATGGTCATGATTAAATGAAAGAAGTGGCCAGCTAACTGGCCACCCTCGTCCAGTTCAAACAAGCCTCGTCCAATTCAAACAGCATTCAATGAGTGCAATCAGCATGTGTGGTCCATCAACTTGCGAAGAAAAACTCAAGGCAGCTAGTGGTGGTGGCGTATAATGGGAAAGATGGAAGTGATTGCAGGCAGGCAACATGAAATACCATAATGGCACTGGAGTAAGGACCAACGGTCCGGATGAGGATAAAATACCCTTCCTGCCACCTCACCTCGTCACTACAGAACATGCGATAAGATTAAGTACGCTACAGTAGAAGGATCCACCACCTTTTGTTTTCATTTTCATCGACGAATTCTCTGCTAAAACAACTTACCTACCACCCTCAAAACCTTGAAGTAGTCACTCTCTGCCAATTTTCAAAACCCTTCCACTTATCGAGCTCTACAGGAGCATTATCACACTGTATAGGAGCATAAACACAGTCTACATGAGCCCTTCTACAAGAAGGCCAGTGAGCAACTTTGCAGAGGGAAAATTTGAAATTTTGTGCCAAATTCAAACTCAAAATAAGTTAAGCTGGGAAAACCCGCTCAGCATGTTATATATCCACAAAATATGAGGGGATTTGAAGTGAAGTACTGAGTTAAAATGAGAGGGAAAGTGAGAATAGAAGTCTACCTGTGTTTTGAAATATATACAGTCTCTCCATTTTACTCTCTGCACTAAAAATCTATCTCTTTCTCCTCTGGGGTATTCTGCTGTGTAAAGAAGGGATGCAACCATGGAAAATCAAGCTTGTAAAAAAATGAATTTGCATTGGGAAGTCTGTTTATTTTGTGAAAAATAAAAAAACACTATCTTTCTCTTTGTGTTGTTCAAAAAAAATAAATATTGATTTCCTCGAACAACCCAAGAAGTAAAGGAAGGTTGAGAATAGAGTTTGAAGGGTAGGAAAATTGAAATTTGTTTTTGAACAGAAGAAACATGAAAAACTCTCTTTGGTTCCAGAAAAAACCTCAGTTGTTCCTATATTTTCGGGTTTGAAAATTTGCTCCCTTCCTCTTCACTTGAGAATTTCTAGCAGTTACTAAACATCATGGCAGGGGGTTTTATGAGAAAGGAGCCTCTGAACTCCACCAAATTGCTTGAACACCCAGGAGTGTTAGCCCTCTTTACCAAGGAAAATTGGATGCCTTTCTTTGAGAAATTTCATGTGTATGATGAGGAAATTATAAAGGAATTTTTAATGTCTTTAAAACACCATTTAAAAACCCATTCTATAGTTAGTTTCAGGGGTCTAACAATAGAGCTTACAATAGAATTCATCAGCAGAATTACAGGTCTTCCACTTCGGCTCCCCTGGAGCAAAGAAGAAAAGCCACTAGGACAGGTTGCTAAAATACCTTTTTCCAGCCTGATGAACATCCTGTAGAGGATAAGAATGGGATCAGAAGGAAAAGTATACCTTATCCATGATGTGAGGTCAGCTATAAGATCATGAGATGTGTCTCTTGTGAAGGAAGATACATTAGAGTCTATGTTTATCACTTCAGATTATTGCATGAACTAAGATATGGATTGGACCTACCTGCATCTAGAAAACTCAGTCTTCCATGTTTTCTCTTGCAATCCTTGATAGAGTGTGGCACCAAATTGAATGCAGGAGTTCCAGACCAACTGGCTCACCATGGGCTCATTAAATTGTTTGTAGAGGATGCTCTCCACACATACACAATCCCTATAGCCTGAGAAATTTTCAAGAACATGACGAGAGAAGATAACATAAAAACTCTCACTAATGACCTAAGTCCATCTAGAAGTGAAGAGGAGGAGCAAAAAGAAGAACTTGAGAAGGAAATCCATGAGGAAACACAAAATATTCCATTGGAAGAAGAAAAAGAAGAGAAACAGAGAGGAGAAGAGAAACATGACACAACCACAATTGAACCTACAACAGAGAAGAAAACAAAATCAAAAGTAAAGAAAAGGAAGAGGACAAAAACTGAAAAGAAGAAACACAAGATAGCTCAGAAAAAAACTACCACAAGAAAGGTAGAGACTCAGCAAGTAGAGGGGAAAACAACACCAAAGATAGCATAAACTACATCAGAGACAACAGACATAGGCAAAACAATAGAAGAAGAAGGAGAAAAGTAGCAAGAAGAAGCGTCTCTTGAGACACTAGCAAGAGAAGTGACATCTATTATTTTTTCCCTTAGTTCTCCAGCTAAGAAAAAAGGGAAAAGAAAAAGAAAGACAACGATCTATGTACTTCAATGCTAGAAAAAGCACCAAAATCAAGATGGGAAAGCCTCAACCTCCTTCGAAAGAACCCATCATCATTGAGGATGCACCTACTGTAACAAAGGACGAATCTCACTGCAAAATCTCCATCACTTATGAGATAGGGAGTCCGAAGACCTCTACCTGGAAGGAAAGGATCAAATTAATGGACTCTAAAGCAGTCCTACAAGAGGCACAAACTTCTCTATAGGAGACATTGGCAAAGCTCAAAGAAACTAAAAAACTTGAGAAGAAGGCAGAAGAACAATCCCAAGAAGGAGATAAGGCACAAGAAATACTAGAGCCTAGACCTTAGCCTAACTTAGGCTCCTACTATAATCTTCTAGAAGGTGGGAAGATCATCCCACAAAAATTTACAGTGCCTCTTTTCTTCAAGCTAGAAAAGGAAAGATTCAGGACCCACACATGGATGCAGATTGCAAAATCCAAAGGGGTCGAAGATATGTGGCACATGGAAAAGAAGTTGAGAGAGATGAGCAGAAAATTGAGCATGGTAAGGCATACAGAGAGCATCAAAAGAGCTCATTTGTAGGAAGAAAATGAATCGTTGAAAAATCAGCTAGAAGAAAGGGAACCTGAAGGAGGAAATGAGTTGTCAATCTTGAAGGAATTTCAACAAAAAGAGGGACCCTAGACAGATAGTGAGGCAACAGAGAGACAACAACAAGAAGAGGAACACTACACCGACAGTGAGATAGTGATGAAACAACAACAAGAAAAGGAATCCCACGCAAAAACTGAAGTGCTGATTTTGAAAAGGTAGCTACAGGAAAAGGAGGCCCAGTTAGCCTACATGGCTAGCTAGGCAATGGAGGCATTGCAGTGCGGGAATCCAGCCAAATCATATGCGCTATACCTCAAAGACCAGTGGATCCAATTTGAGATTAAGGCACTAGCCGAGAGGAGCACAATACCATTTCAAGATTATGGCCAATTTATGCATTTATGTGATCACAGTTCAGCTGAGCATAAAGAGAAGCTAGCAGAATTTTACCTACACAACATGGTACTTACTGACATGAATTTATGGGATCCAAATGCTGCATTGGGAGGCTTACAACTAATGGCTATGGCATCTTGGATGAGCCGTGAAGAAAAGAGAACATTGGAAATTCAGAAAATAATGGCAAAAGAGCTGAGTGAGCCCTTGATGATTAGAGTCGAACCATCAGAACCCTTGGCCCTCATCTATGCCTACCAACACCTTGCAGCTAATGATCAAGCTCTCCCTAACTATGTTGACAAGAAAAAATAGGCTATTGCTCATTTCAAGGATATGGAGAGTTTGTTTGGTGATGCCTGCCTTCATGCATGCATGAGAAGGTGGAAGACCTCATAGATATATGATTAGGAAGACCTCATAGATATATAGGCTCTCACATCATAGGTAGGGGGAAATAAGGTTAAATAGTTATGTAGGGTGTCCAACTGAAAAGATAAATGGATGGATTTTAAAGCACAACATGATTGGTCGGATCATCATAACCCTCTACCTTGGAACATTTTTTATGAGCCCCAAAAATGGGTAATTATATGGGCTCATTCTACCTCTTATTTCAACTTAATACACCATTCTCATTAGTTTCCTGCATTTTTTTGAATATATTTATGCTAATAGAGTGAATTGGGTTAGTCACTTTGCCATGTAGTCTAATGTGTGATTTATCAAGATCTTTTTGGGCAATTTTGGACAAATAGAAGGAATTTATGAGAAAATGGCAGCCAAAATCAAGGAAAACAGGGAAGAGGACTTCTAGGGGGGGCGTCTCCTTCATTAATGACCCCTTTCCTCAAATCTTCCATCAGCAACTCGGAGCACAAAGCCCCACATTGATGATTCCAAGGGGCAGCCGAGCAAGTCAAGTAGGATTGTTGTTTAACTTCAGTTCTAAGAAGCCGAGTTCCTTGATTTTAGGAGGATTGTTGGAAGTCCACATTTTTATCAATAAGAAGGCTTAGAGCCTCAGTAGGTTCGCTAGTTATTAGTATATTTTCACACTTTTGTGCAACATTGTGTTCAACTCATTTTCGAGTTCTTTTTTAGAAACATTTATGTAATGTAACTAATATTTTTGGTAATGAAGATGAAATAGTTTTTGAGCTAACACTAATTTTTTTGAGATGGTTGAAGCTCTTGGGTTAGGGCCCAACCCAAGTTACCCAACACCTCCTACTATGTACGTATATGCTTTTGTTTCAATTCATGAGTTAATTTATGTTGCATAGATTCACTTTACTTTTTCAGATTAGGTTACTTTTGATGGTTAGTATAGTTGGTTTTGTTTCAAGTTGCCTAAGAAAGTTTCCACAGAGTTAGAAAAGGATCCAAAAAGGTGAACAACAGGTCTTGATCTCATTTCTCCCTTCCTGGGACTATGATTTGAGGTCAAGACACTACTGCTGCCACCAAAAACACAATTTGTTCTCTTCAATGCAACTGTTAGTGTGATACTTTGAGTTGGAGAGGTTGATATTGGTTCAGAATCATTTTCTTCGATCATTTCCTATTCTTTTCCCATAGTTCTCTCACATGATTTTCTGTTCATAAGTTACTATTCACATTTTCTGTGTATAGGTCAAAAATTAGGTCAAGCTAGACAAAGTTATGTCTTTTCATTCTTGCTTTGGTCAGTTTTGTTAACTAAATGTGTAGATCTCTTGCAGGACATTGTAGCTCACCATCCCTCCATAAAACCACCAACACCAGCTCAATTCTCATCGATTTCCCAGCTCATTGCCAACATTTTGCCAATCTGCCCTAATTTCTGCGTTTTTCCCACATAGCTGCTTCCTTGCCATTTGAATAGATCCAACCATCACGTTCATCCCCGATCTTCCTTCACAAGTTCTATACATCTCCACACCTTCATCTAGCCTTCAGTTCCCCTTTCCCATCATTTTTCCACCTTCAAAACTCCAAAAACAACTTTCGTCCTCCTCTTGTAGATCCCCTACAGCCTCCTGTAGAATTTCCTATGAGTGATTTTTTGAAATCCAATCACTATGGAAGTCTCCAGAAGGGTACTAGTGGTGTCTTAGGACCTCTCCACACCTTCCTTTACTGCTGCAACAACCAACTCCATCTTCCTTTGCCACCAATCCTCTTCACAGTCACAACAAGAGAAATCATAAGCATAATAATTTCACATAAAAACACTCAAAAGGATGAAAAGATGGTTTCATGTCATTTCTCTTCAGATTTAGCTTGAATAAATGAAATTTACCTTTTTAGTGTCAATGGACCCCATTTTAGTAGTTTACATCTCTTTTCTTTCAAAAATAGGGTTAGTGGGTAAACTAGGGTTTGATACGGTTTGCATTTCATTTTAGTTTTCATTCTCTTTTTGCAAGTAGAATAGCCCCTGTAGATTTAGTTTCCTTTCATCATAGTTTAAGCTCCTAGAGAACTTGCACTAGCTGATCAAGTGATAGCTTGTAGTAAGAGCTAGTACTTGTGCATACAGCATCGTCGCTTCCGAGTTTGTTATGAACTAATGGTTGATAAAAGTAAAGTAGGAAGCCCTAAGAATTGCAGCATTATTGCTACAATACTGGTGCTGACCAACATTGTCAAAAATATTTTAGAAACACAGTATATTAAATGATTGGGACTAATATAAACTACAATGGGGCCATATCCCACACAATTAATTCTTATTCTAGGAGGCTTAATACATTGTGGAAACTTTAGGTGAGGTCTCTCAGGATCTCGTATGCAAGTTGGTGTGGAAATCCAGACTATGGAAAAAATTATGATGACTCTTGTAGCTCATCAAGCACAGGAGACTCCTTAACTAGTATAGAATTAGGAAAACAGGATTCCTGATTCCCTGGTCCATCTAGATCTCCATTATCTGATAATCGTGTGGAAAATTTGGAGAACCTTCTAAATTAATGTGTGTTTACGAAAAAACTATGACAATAGGTGGAACTAGTTTTTATACTGATAGATCCCCTAATAGTACCAAGAGTCTCTTGAGTTATTAAGAAAATATTTATTTAAAAAACCTATTGTAAACATATCTTGCATTCTTACAAAAGGCTTCATATTATGGAATGTCTGGAAAGCCAGAAACTATGTGGTGTTCCATGATATAGAGACAAAGGTGGACCAAATCTAGGAGGTAGTGAAACATAACATTTAGGAAACCATCCTTGTAGAACATTGCTCAAGGAAGGATTGGAAGGTGGAGGGTCAGAAACGAAAATTGTTATGGCATTGGATTCAAGTGGAGAAGTTTTTCCTCTCTCCTTCTTACTCACCATCCCTCAGAATGTGCTCATCATGTAGCTTAACCCATCCACCGGAAGGAATCTCTAAAATAAATTTTGATGGGGCCTCTAAAGGGAACCTGGGCCTAGTAGGGCTTGGGGGCCTCCTTCGCAATAACTAGGGTAGAATAATAAGATTTTTTTTTTTGCCTCATGTGGAGTCATGACAAACAATATAGTGGAGTTATTAGCCTTGGAAAAGGATCTTGAGGTGGCAGCTTAGTTGGGATTGGCCAAGATTGAGATCATAGATGATTGACTTATAACAGTCTCTCTAGTGTAGAAGCTCATCAAAGGGATACCTATTGACAAAATTTCTTGAAGTTTGTGTCTAGAGTTGTTGATGGAAAGAATTCATGTAAAATCCCATCCTCTGATTATATCATAACAGAGCACATGAGAGGATAAGGAAATCAAGCAGTTGGAAACCTAGAAAACTGGGGCTGTGATCATCAAAATCGGATCTCACTCTAGGATTCGCCACTAGACATACAAAACCACCAATTGGAGGGCTTTGATTAGATCATATAAGTGACTAATGAACCCTAATGAGGGTGCATGTTCATGAGGATAGTTGGGTGGTGGATAGCACCTACGCGGAGACATGATAGTTTATATATGTGAGGTAGTGGGAGGGCAGGTGTGCCACTACCTCATATTGTAACTCTTAATTGGTAAGTGTGTGAATTTATGGGCTAGCAATAATGTAGATAGAATTTTTTAATAGGCCAGGGATGTATCTAGTGTTGCCATTATTTGAAAAATTCACCTGAGAAAATAAGCCCTGTGAATTATGCATACTATTAGAAGGAGTCACAAAGGAAAATCATGAATGCAACCCATTGCCTAGGTAAAGAATTAGGTGCCTTCAATGGATGGTTATGAGCTTGAACTCTAGGAGGGTGGAGGTCCAGTGGTACATGCTCTTTTGTCTCACTTTTATTTATCTTTAGCCTTTTCTGGTATGATCCACCTATTGAGAGGGTTTTCCCCTTTATTTAATGTTTTGGGTTCTATGGGAAGTGGGCTTGGAACACCCTTTGGGTGTTTTCATTGGCAAGCTAGTTATCCCAAGGCTCTTATTTGGTAGGGTGGAATGTGAATGGAGCTTTGGTGGATACTTATAGTTTCTAGGATCCTTTTTAATCTTTTATTTCTCAAAATTGTTATATTTGGTGCATTGGGGAATTAGTATTGTGGAGTCTGTATATGTGCTTGAAGTGAAAAGGTTTTATTACCTTGAGTTCCTATAGTAAATCAAAGATTTGTGAGGCTCTTCCATTGATTGTTGTAATATGGAGAAGGATTTGAGGTATGCCATAGATTTATCCCAGTGAGGAGATTCTTGAATATGTGGAATTATCAATGGTTGGCAACATGGGAAGAGTTGTATGTTTGGTTTGTGGGCTTATAGAGGCAAGTAAAGCAATGGTGAAGTGATGTTTAGTGGTAATTCTAGGCCTTGAGAGTGGGTGGTGGTTTAAGGGGGGGATCCTTCATTCAATTTATCTCAGTATTGGAAGATGTGGTCAGATAGAGTGTAAGGAGACCCCTCTGTAAATATTGCAGTGGTCACAAGCTTTCCGAGAGGGCACGAGCCTAATTGATGGTGCATGCAATTGTTGGCTTCCTTGGGTTTCTTATGCTACAGGAGGAACCATGAAACCATCCCCAAGGTCCTCTCACATGGAGAAAGACCCTCCACCATCACCTTGTCCCAAAAGGAAATCTAGTGGAGGGGTTACTATGGCTAGTTGTGGTTGTGGAGGTGGTAGTGTTTCAAGTGGGAGACATGCTTGTGGAGGTGGAGAAAATAGGATTGATGGTAGAGGTGATAGCAGAAGAGTGGTTGGACATGGTCGAGGTCATGGGGTTACTTATCATTGTAAGGCTCCTTCCAGGTCTATAGGAAAATCTATAGGAAATGTTTTAGGTTCAAGATAGAATGCATCAGGAGCATGAGGTAGTGATGGAATCTGTTCAAAATATGTAATATTTCTAAAGCCATCTTTGTGAGTGAGTGGTTATGGTGTGGCGTAGATAGACTCTTCTATCATCTAAGCTTGATAAATTGGAGGCATGGATGACTCATCTAGAGTATTATGTAAGTTGTTAGTTCCACCCTCCACCCCCCTGGGACATGGCCTGATAATCCAACATCCATCACTTCTTATGACTATCTATGGTGACTAGAGTGCTATGCATTTTGCAGTTATTTTGGTGCTTTTTACCTAGTAGGATTTGGATGAAATTTCTTAGTATATGTTGGATATCTTGCAATGGTCTGTTATCGATGGTCAACAAAACTGGTCAAGGTGAGACCTAGTCTTTTGTTGTGCTATGTAATTCTTTTTGACAATTAATAGAAATTTTGATTTAGAATATATATATATATATACATATTGAAAAACATGAAAATATTCTTAACTATGGATATTTAATGCCACTTTAATATGTAAATTAGTTTTTCTATAATATCATGGGTCAATACCATGGATTATCAATAACACATGCCAAAAAATGATAATTAACTTCATATGACATGTTTTTTCAATTAATCATTTTAACTAAAAGGGAAAACAAGGACATAACTACTTTGGAGATAAATATCAACCTTTAATTTGTGTATATTTCTTAGAATATTCTAGAGGTTAAATATTGATCAGCTATCTAATAATTATTGATAATTAATTTAAGCCTTATCGAGGTGTGTGTTGGTGGCTGGAAGGGATGACAAGTAATTATGAGGAGTAAAGGTTAGGTACCATCCACTGCCCCCCACACACTCACCACGATGGGTGTGGTGGCCTCTCACATGCATGCATGTAGAGGTGGTGGGAAAAGGTGGTGGGCATGGCAAGAACAAGGAGGAAGGCGTAGAAAGTAAGAAAGTATAGGGTAGCAGCAATTTCATTGTCGATTGTGGAGTTAATGCGGGTCAGGGGAGTGTGAATTGCATTGTTGCAAATGGAGGTGGGAGCTGGAGGATTGGAGCAAGGAGGTAGAGGCATCATCAATGACATCTGTGGAGCGAGCCTTGATATGTTTCTTGGTCTTGAAACCCTCTTGAAATTGTGTTATGGTTTGTTTCTGGCTAGGTGTCTTAGGAGAAAACTGGGGAGGGGAATTGGGGGGCTTGCTGGGGAAAACGTTGTAGGCAAGGTATGGTTGTTGTCTATTTTATTGTCCTGGCTACAATATTCATGAGTGTCGACCCGGTAAGTGACCTGGAAGCCCCTCTTAAGAGTTGCTATGTGAACTCGCATGATGATTAGGGTGGAATGGGAGAATCTATGCACTGGGGAAGGGTGGGATTTTAGGAAAGCATATGAGCGAAACGATTTAACTGCGCAGAGTGGAATTGGAAGGCTCACCCATGCATGGGAACCCTTGCTTAGCTAAGAGAGAGGATTGTCAACCAACCTGGGTATGAGCAGCAATGGGAAGGGAGTAGAGAGAAGCATGCTAGGACAAGGCAATTCGGCTCGTCTCTAGAACGGGTTTTCACCCAAACTGTGTATTGTTTAGAGAACACATCAAATAGAAAAAGAATTAAGGATAATGTAGGCAATGAAACCCAATGTCAGAAGCTAATAGCTCATGATGATGAATAGTGTATGTAAAAAGTGGAGATGGCTTGGCCTGCTTGAGGAAGAGAGTGTGGCAGACATGGGATGGAGCCTGCAAGGGCAAAGGACTCGAGCACCTCAGAACTATGGAGAGGAATAAAACTTGTTCAACACCTCATCAATGAATCCATTGTGGCTTAAAGGGAGGGAACTCATGTAGGCATCCATAATTTCCTAGAAGAATAGGAGGGATAAATTAAGAAGCATAGCGAGATTAAGGGGGGAGATTGAGAACTGAAGGACATTAATCGCGGACCTTAGGACTACCAGAGGCAGAATAAATCAGTTTAAGCATACCCTATATCTCTATTGGCTTATGAAAAGCCTAATGGGGAAGACCATGGAACAAATATCAGTGGGGATGGCTCTGACCCTCCAAGGCATGCCCAACTAGAAAAGGTATTTGCAACGAATTAAATTCCACATTCATAAGGAGGACATCTGCCTTGATAGAATCCAAAGGCACAACCCTTGCATCATCGAATTAACTGAGATTCCCTATGATTATGTCAAAGACCTAACACCAATCAAGTCAACTTCGGAAGAGAAATAGGAATATTTAGTTAATCTAGTCTCTCTTTTTTTTAATGCATGTAGCATTTACTCTACAATATGCATGCTTATGATAGCTAGACATATAGTGTCTTACCATGAAACTAAAACTTATTTAGCTTGGTTAAAAATTCTAATACTGTACTATTTTTGGATGGATTATAATGAGGATAGGTGGCCAACAGACCTAGCTTCCCATCAGGCAAGTTGAGGCCACATATCTCACATAAGTGGTGTAAATTTGTTGTTTATAAATAGAAAATGAAGGATCCTTCAAAGCTTAACAAAAATAATTTATTGATAATTAATTTAAAATTTTGGAAGAACTATTCCAAAACAGATAAGCCTATCCACATAATTAATATATACCAATTAATTATTATTAATATTTTGATGAAAGCACCTTAAAATTCATAAGAAACCATTAGGGCTATATGATCGTAAGTGATTTGGAATCAACATCACTTAAGTTATTTCATCTATATTTTCTTCATTCTAAACCACAATATAACATTTCTTTTATATTAATATATATGAAACAATAATAAATTACTAAATAAATAAAATTAGATTATAATTATTTCTTTACATATAATTTTTTTTTAAACCTACTATAATTTTATTAATTCTTATCTAATGATAAGAATAATAGTAATTATTATTATTGTGATGAAAATAATAAATAAATGAAATTTTTAACTGATAGTTTCTCTTGATTTCATATTTAGTAACTGTGGTCTCTATATACCCGTGATTGGGTTATTGTAGTGTGTGAAAGCCCCAACTCTATGGTTAGTTTGGTATATGAGAAATTTTATCAATGAATCTTTATTAGTGTGTAAATTGTGTTTTTCCTCCTATTTTTTCCATCAAATTCGTATCAAAGGGAATATAACACCCAAAAATTGCATTGGAATTACTGAGAATTACTAAGTAAATCTTCATTAGATGTTAATTTAAGTTATAGTTCATTTTGATGTTTAACATTAAATAGCTGAGGCTGGAAGGCCAAGAAACATTTGTTATGGTTATCTTCTGATTACCTAAATTATTGGTTACACTACTTAATAAGAATAAAATTGTTTTGTTTTAGTTAAAAGAAATGGTTACCAAGAAACAGTTACCCTTTGCCTGAAAAAGGAAATATAGAGAGGGGGAAAGAAAATCCATCCTAGAGTTGGATGGAAAAAACCAGCTCGAAGGTTTCTCAACACATTCAAGAGAGAGTACTAAGATAGAGGTTGGACAGTGGTCCCGGGGCCTATGGTATTCACTATAAGTGGATATAATCCAACGTGGAAGGTAGAAAGTTCTCAGGGGAGAGTTTGGAAGTGATTTCCAGACTCATGGATGGGAGGAGAGACTTTCTAAATAATATTATTATTGTTATTATTGTTTACAGGATAACGGGTAAGAAAGATAAAGAACCTCCAAGATTTAGTACTAGTTTGTGTGTTTTCCTCTAGACTGACAAGATCATAAATTGCGTAATATAGAATGTTGTTTAAGATGAATGCATAATATAGAATGTTGCTTAAGTTGCTAGATCACAAATTCTATCATTAATTTGTAGGTTAGGCTAATGGAAAAAACAAAGGGTTCACTTTTGTGTAAAACCCTGAAATATATGATGGATAACAAAGTTGACATAGTGGAATTAATTTCTAAATCATATTACCAAATATAATCTAGCAGTAAAACAGAGGAGATGGAAATATCTTCTGACAAACTCCTGAATAAACATATATATTCTTAAAAACAATAGTTTAAAAGGTTGAATTCACGATTAAACAATTCTCCTATTCGGAGTTAAGTAAAGAACAAAGTCATTATATATAATGACAGTAAAACCCATCGGGTAATATTTTCCCATAGGGTTCTACGTAATGAATAAACACAAGTATATACAGTAAATTGCTATAAATGAATTGGATGAGTTCTCTTATCCATACATATACAATATATATCAATATTAATAAATTATATAATATATATATATAATATATATATATATATATAAATATTATATATATATATAATATTATATATATATATATATATATATATATATATAATATATAATATATATATATATATATAATATATATATATATACTGTGTGTATGCGATTAAGATCACATGATTTGAACTCTATAGTAATGAGACAATAACAGATATATCATATTAACAATTGTATCAACAAAAAGTCTGCATAACATAATGATTCTGAGTAACTAAAGAAAAACATCAAATACTATCTAAGAGGCCACCTAGAGGCACTATCAGCCCTTGTGTGCATTAAAAGAAGGAATACACCCATCCTCTCTTTAAACCAAACTCAAATCTTGGAACCCTTCACAAAAGAAGTTCATTTAAAATTTATAGCCAAAACAATGATTCGACAGCCAGAGCTTGTCATTGGAATAACCTAAATCAAAAAGAGCATTTATGCATGCTTCTCTTAATGTAACTCCTAAAGAGAAAAACCCTCCATGAAATCCTAGAATGACAGGTCAGAATAGAATACCAAGGTATCAAGAACCAGCTTGTAAAATGATAGAAAGCTGTAAGCCCTGATGAATCTAATGATCGCGGACCCAAACTGTACGTTCCCTATACGATTTCCTACTTGTCATAAAATGCGATGAATTAGTAAATGTAATACAAAGATTGACCCTTCTGGTGTAATACTAATTTTTTAAGGAGGATAGGGTTTCTTACCTGGAGTTAAGATTTTTGCATGTTGAAGTGATAACCTATAGAAACGATGAAGGGTTTTAGTGGCGAATACGTAAGCCGAGATTAAAAAAAATACATAAAATCAATAGTGAGATTATAATAAAAAGGAATTGCAGTAAGTTATGGCTGTAGAAAATGTTACCTTGTCCAGTGCCTCAGAGGATTGGCCACCTTTCGCCATATCTATAACCACTAGATCCATGCCTATAGATCGATGCGAGACTTTAGAATAGGTATGTAGATGAAAACCCTGTAACGGTGTTAAAACTCTCAAGGCTGAGAAAATAAACCCTCTCAACGTTAAGAGTGATAATATACCTTCTCTGGAAGGTGTCGTCTTCATCTCTTTTTCGAAGCAAAGCACCCATGTGTAATGAGGAACACTAGCGAAACTTCCAACCACAACAAAGTAGAGCGGGAGACCCAGGCAACAATAAAAATAACCATTAGAGTAGCAGATGTGAGAGGGTGGTTAGGGAAATGGACCCTAGCCTTGTTTCCACCATCAGATCAATAACAAAGGATTGATGATGGTAGAGCAAGCCATATGGTGGTATAAGATATTAGTACCTCACCTCGGTTAGGTTGCTTGCTATGAGTTGCCACATGTGAATTCCAACCAAGCGAGTCGTGCCATGTGTAGCTGTCTTCATTAATGTTAGAGTATCCCTGAACGGATCCATCCACCTGATTATTAAAGACTCATTAACAATCATATATTATGGGTTTATTACCTTCATAAATATCATTGAACGCATATACGTAAAGTGCTCAAAGGTCTCTATAGGTCGATATTCATAATCCTTGTGATTGTAGATGTATCAAAGTTGTATAGTATTAAGAAAAAACGGATCCATCCACCTAATTATTAAAGACTCATTAACAATCATATATGGTGGGTTTATTACCTTCATAAATATCATTGAATGCATATACGTAAAGTGCTCAAAGGTCTCTATAGGTCGATATTCATAATCCTTATGATTGTAGATGTATCAAAGCCATATAGTATTAAGAAAAAAATTATGTGTCTATTTTAAATTACGATATAATTTATAAGTTTATGTGAAATTTGTCATTTAGTCATTACAAATGGTATTAAAGCTTAGGTTCATACACTGAGACTCTTTGGGAACAAACAAGTATAGGAAAATAATTTTGCTTTAGTTTTTTCTTTCTTATAAATAAACAATATTATGTGTGAAATAGTTAATAAATAAAGATCACACCAACAAAAAAGACAAGGAAAAATGCAAGGGAGCCCTTGGCCAACTAGTTCACCTGGAACTACATATGTAAATGCTAATCCTAGCAAATGGATATAGTTGGGCAAAGAATCACGTAAGTTAATGCAACATTATTAGAAACTCTTTAGCAGTTGCATGCTCAAATGATGAATTTAAGATCATATAATAAAAGATTACGCGAAGAATAAGAGAGGATACTAAGAAGTCTGTCTAATAAAAAGAATCAACGACATCTAGATCCTAGTGTTGAAGATTATGAGAAAACCCCAACAGTGCAACATGGAGAGGAAAACACTTAGTCCGCTGAGAAACATGGGGAAGATGAAGAAGGGAATTCAGACAATGTATCTGAACAATGAAAAAACCAAAATATAAAAAATTGAATTGCAAGGTGAAATTAAAAAGATTAAGCCATGCCTTTTTGAAACAGAATCAGAAGAGGCAGTAGAAGCTTGGCTCATTGAAATGGGAAAATATTTCCATAATTATGAGTACACAGATAAACTGAAAGCAAGATTAGCAGTTTATTAGTTAACAGAGAAGGCCACCTTGTTGTTGGAACAAATCAAAATAGTAAGGAAAATCAATGAAGATGAAGTTACCTGGCATGAATTCCAAGATCATTTCAAAGATAAGTATTTAACAGAGAATTATTATGATGAGAAGGAAAAGGGATTCCATGAGTTAAGGTTGGAAACCTTAACCATAGATGAGTACGTGACATGTTTTACCTCCCTGATACATTATGTGCCTTACATGCAAGAAGAAAAGGCCAAAATTCAGTGCTTCATCAGCAATTTGCCTAAATTTATGGAAGATAAATTAGAGTTTGATTACCCCAAGACAATGGATGACATTATGCAAAAAGCCAGCATCTGCTATCAACAAATGGAACAAATAATGAAGGACCCAAGGGAAATTTAAACAGGAAAGGCAAAAGTCTACCTCCAAGAAAACAATCCAGATCTGTAGGTAGCAGAAACATGCAGCAAAATCCCATCAATAGATTTCCAACTAGGAATCAACCTAAGATGGATTATCTGGAAAACAGGCAATCAGAAGGAGCTACTAAATCTTTAAATGAACCACAGAGAAAACCTCCACTACAGTGCTAGGGATGTGGAGAATTAAACTACTACAAAAACTATCCACATAAAGAAAGAAAAAAATAATTATCAAATAAGAAAGAGGCATCCACAGTGGGAGACATGTCAAGGAGCGTGCCCAAAAATAATTCTGCCCTAGATGATCATCAGGCATAATTTCAACCCACCATGATCGAATGTGAAGGTATGATTTCTATGCAACTTGTCTCTATTTTATTTGACCCAGGTGCTAGCTTAAGCTACGTTAGTCGTAAAGTGTTAGATAAATTTCAATTACTGAGCAGTAAATTTCAAAACAATGGTTAGTTCAACTAACCATGGGAACCAAGAGAAGGGTAATTGCAAAGATAGAACATTGTCCCATAATGATTCCAGGAGAACCTATTTATGTATACCTTAATATACTTCCTTTTGGTTCTTATGATATATTAATTGTGATGGACTAGCTAGAAAAGTGTTGGTCCTTAGTGGACTGTAAAAAGAAATCTATAAATTTTATCACTAAATCAGGTAGAAGGAAGGAACTCCAAGGCATTAAATCTAATACCAAGTTACGTCACATTGTTGTTATCCAGCTAGGAAGATGTATTAGAAAAGGTTGCAAAATATATGTTGTTCAAGTGGGATTTACAAACATAAAAATAAGATGACCTCTCGGGAAAATATTCCTGTTATTCAGGAATTCGTTGATGTGTTTCCGGAATTCATTCTGAGTCTACCACCAAAGCGTGACATTGACTTCACCATTGAGCTAATTCTGAGTGTAGCCCCTATATCTAGAGCTTGTTATCGCACGAGCATACATGAATTAACAGAACTCAAAATGCAACTTCAGGAGCTTTTAAATAAAAAGCATATTTGGCCCAGTGAGTCCCCTTGAGGAGCCCCTATTTTATTCGTACAGAAAAAGGATGGGACCTTGAGGTTATGCATACATTATTGTCAACTAAACAAGCTAAAAATCAAGAATAAGTAATGTTACCATGTATTATTGATCTTTTTGACCTAGTACAAGGAGCTAAGGTATTTTTGAAAATTGATTTAAGATCCAGTGATCATCAAATAAGGATAAAGGAGGAGGATATTTACAAAACAACATTCCACACTTGCTATGGTCAGTACAAGTTCATGGTATTGTCGTTTGGCCTTACCAATGCCCCCACCACATTCATGACTTTGATGCATGGTATTTTCCAACCCTACCTTGACAAATTTGTGTTGATTTTCATAGATGATATCTTAATATATTCTAAGAGTCGGGAGGAGCATAAAGAACATCTAAAAATAGTATTGCAAACATTAATGGAAAATCATATATATGCCAAATTCACCAAATGTTACTTTTTCAAGGATCAGATCCAATACTTGGGTCACGTTATCTCAATAGATGGCATTGCAATGTATTTGGAAAGGATCAAAACAATCGTGGAATGTACAGCTCCAAATAATGTCGCTGATATCTGACCATTCTTGGCCTTAGCTAAGTACTACTGTGGATTTATTGAGGAATTTTCAAAAATTGCTTTTCCCATGACCTCCTAATGGAGAAAGGAACACGCTTTCCACTGGACAGTAGAGTGTTAGCAGAGTTTTAAAGCACTAAAACATCTACTCACCACCGCACTAGTGTTAAAAGTGGCAGATCCCAAAAATTCTTTCATGGTTTTCACAGATGTAAGCAAAGAGAGCGTTGGTGGGGTGCTAACACAAGAAGGAAAGGTGATTTCTTATGAATGTTGAAATTTGAAGGAATATGAACAATGATATTCAGCCTATGATCTGGAGTTGACAATAGTGGTGCATGACATTACTTGCTTGGGAATAAATTTTGCTGCTAACATATCATAGTAGCCTTACAAATTTTTTTAACCAGTCTAGCTTGAATGCTCGATAGGCTAGATGGACAGCCTTTCTGAGTGAATTCAATTTTGAAATGAAACAATCAAAAGGGAACGAAAATCGTGTTTTTGACATACTAAGAAGAAAGTTACGTTGTATCTATGAGGTTCAAATGAGCCAAGTAAGTTTAAACATTCCTAAAATCATAAAAGAAGCAACTAACAGAGATCTAGAGTATTCCTTCCTTTGGCAACAAACAAAAGAAGCTTTGTTGAAAAATGAAAAATCAGAATTTGAAATAAATTCTTATAATCTCCTTATCTTTAAGAACATAATTTCGTCCTTAACCAAAGTTTGGTTGAACTTTTTGTGTTGGATGAGTTTCATAGGAAGCCTTGTGCTAGCCATCCTGGGTATCAAAAGAAGTTTTTAGCCATCACAAAAGCGTACTTTTGGCCTGGATTGAGTAAGTATATTACAGAATATTTGTTCAAATGTTTAGAGTGTCAGTTGGTTAAGGCAAAACACCAGCATTCCACTGCGTTATTGCAACCATTGCCCATTCCAAAATGGAAATGATGGACTATATCCCTATATTTCATTACTGGCTTACCCCACACAAAGAAGAAACATGATTCAATTATGGTAGTAGTTGACAAATTAAGTAAAACATCTCACTTCATACCGGTGAAGTCCGCATACCAAACAGTGGAAATTTCACACATATTTATGAAGGAAATCTTTCACCTACACGGGATACCGAAAGTAGTGATTTTGGATAGGGACATGAAATTTACTTCCACCTTCTAGAAAAATCTCTTTCGGGCTTAGGTACTTAGGTCCAATTTAGTACCACTTAACATCCCCAAATGGATGGACAGACTGAATGAATAAACCAGTTATTGGAAGACATGCTACACATGTTTTTGTTATAGAAACCACATAAGTGGGAGGATTACCTCCATTTAGTGGAATGTACATATAATAATGGACACTATGAATCACTAAGCATGACCCCCTTTGAGGTGTTGTATGGGAGGAAGTGCAGAGTTCCAATAGACTAGAATAATCTAATTAATAAGTTTGCATTGGGCCCTGACATTCAAGCAGAAATGGAGGAGACCATGGGGAAAATTTGACAAAATTTGAGGGTAGCCCAAGATAGATAGAAATGTATGCCGATAAAAAGAGGACCTAAATGTAATTTCAACCAGGAGATCATGTTTATTAAAGAGTGAAGCCTCAGAAAATTTTATTGCAATCGCAGGGTTGTGCTAAATTAGCACCTCGATAGTATGGCCCCTTTCAAGTTTTGGAACGAATATGACCGGTGGCCTACAAGATTGCGCTACCAAGCCACATTCAGGTCAACAATGTATTTCACGTATCTTTGTTAAAAATGCATGTGTATAACCGTCAACACATTATTGATTGGGAAAATATTCAAATAAACAGTTAAGTATGTATATGACTGGATATATTGTTTTCATTTTTAAAGAAATGAAATATAACTGAGAATTATTTTATGGTGCAAGTCGAACGGGAATGAGAGTTTCTAGCAGAACCACTTCGTATTCTCAAAGAGAAACCAACTTGAGGAAGTGATCCATCACCTAGATTAAAATGCAATGGAAGCACTTTGGCCCGGAAGAGGCCACTTGGAAAGATGAGCAATTTATGTGAAAGGCTTATCTAGCATTCCTTTTCTAAAGGAAGAGAGAACAACAGGGATGATGTTCCTCATACAAGGGGGGAGATGTAACACCCCAAAATAGCATTACAATTAGTGAGAATTACTAAGTAAATCTTTATGAGATGTTAATTTAAGTTTTAATTCATTTTGATGTTTAACATTAAATGACTTAGGCTAGAAGGCCTAGAAACATTTTTCATGGTTATCTTGTGATTACCTAAATTATTGGTGACACTACTTTAACAGGAATAAAATGATTTTGTTTTAATTAAAATAAATGGTTACCATCTGCGTGAAAAAGGAAATATAGAGAGGGGTAATAGGCAAGAAAATTCATCCTAGAGCTAGGTGGAAGAAACCAGTGTGAAGGTTGCTCAACACATTCAACAGAGAGTACTGAAATAGAGGCTGGACAGTAGTCCTGAGGCCTATGGTCTTGACTGTAACTGAATATAATCTAGCGTGGAAGGTAGAAAGTGCTCGGGGGAGAGTCTGGACGTGATTTAAGTACTCGGGGGAGAGTCTAGACGTGATTTCCAGACTTGTGGCTGGGAGGAGAGACTTTATGCACATTATTATTATTATTATTGTTTACTGGATAATAGGTAAGTAAGATAAAGAACCTACAAGATTTAGTACTGGTCTATGTGTGTTTTGCTCTAGAAGATCGTAAGATAAAGAACCTACAAGATTTAGTACTGGTCTATGTGTTTTGCTCTAGACTCACAAGATCATAAATTGCATAATATAGAATGTTGTTTAGGATGAATGGGTAGTATAAAATGTTATTTAAGTTTCTAGATCACAAATGTTATCACTATTTGCATGTTAGACTAATGGAAAAAACAGAGGGTTTACTTTTTTGTAAAAACCTTGAAATATATGATGGATAGCAGAGCTAACATAATAGAATTAATTGCTTGCAAATCTGAAATAGGAGATAATTTCTTAGTTATATTACGAAATATAATCTAACAATAAAACATACGAGTTGTAGATATCTTCTGATAGACTCCGAAATAAGCATAGATATTCTTAAAAACAAGAGCTTAAAAGGTTGAATTTAGTATTGAACAATTCTCCTATTCGAAGTTAAATAAAGAACAAACTCATTCTATATCATGAAAGTAAAAACCCTCAAGTAATATTTTCCCATAGGGTTCTATGTAATCAATAAACACAGGTATATACATTAAATTGTTGTAAATTAGTTGGACGAGTCTCTTGTCCAAATATATATATATATATATATATATAGTGTGTGTGCATATACATTAAATTGTTGTAAATTAGTTGGACGAGTCTCTTGTTCAAAAATATATATATATATTTTGTGTGCATACTGTTAAGATCACACGACTTGAACTCTGTAGTGTTGAGACAAAAACAGATATATCATATTAACAATTGTATCAACAACAAGTTTGCATAACTTATTTTGAGTAACTAAAGAAAAACATCAAATACTATAAGAGTGGCCACCTATAGGGACTATCAGCCCTTGTCTGTATCAAAAAAAAGGAATACATCCATCGCCTCTTTAAACCAAACTCAAATCTCGGAACCCATCACAAAAGAAATGCATTTAAATTATACAACCAAAACAAAGATTCGACAACCAGAGCTTGTTATTGGAATAACTTAAATAGAAAATAGCAGTTATGCATGCTTCTCTTAATCTAACTCCTAAAGAGAAAAACCCTCCGTGAAATCCTGAAATGACAGGTCAGAATAGACTACCAAGGTCTCAGCACCAATGTGTGTAAAACAACAGAAGGTTGTAA
This sequence comes from Pinus taeda, assembly GCA_000404065.3. Taxonomy (NCBI): domain Eukaryota; kingdom Viridiplantae; phylum Streptophyta; class Pinopsida; order Pinales; family Pinaceae; genus Pinus; species Pinus taeda. The sequence continues at coordinate 106,268 of APFE030384174.1, forward strand.
GCCCTTATGAATCTAATGGCCGGAAACCCAAACTTTAGGTTCCCGTAAGTTTTCTTACCTGTCATAAAACGCCATGAATTAATAAATGTAATACCGAGATTAACCGTTCTGGTGTAATATTAATTTGTTAAGGAGGATAGGGTTTCTTACCTGGAGTTAAGAATTCCACATGCTGAAGCGATAACCTGCAAAAATGATGAAAGGTTTTAGTATCGAATCTGTAAGCCGGGATAAAAAAATAAAATACATAAAATCAGCAGTGAGATTATAATAAAAATGAATTGCAGTAAGTTATGGTTGTAGCAAATGTTACCTTGTCCATTGCCTATGAGCGTTGACCGCCTTTCACCATCTCTATAACCTTTAGATCCATGCTTGTAGATCAATGTCAGACTTTAGAATAGGTATGTAGATGAAAACCCGACAATGGTGTTAAAACCCTCAAGGCTGAAAAAATAAACCATTTTAACGTTAAGACTGGTTATACACCTACTTTGGAAGGTGTCGTCTTCATCCATTTTCCAAACTAGAGAATCCATGCGCAACGAGGAACACCTGAGAAAATTCTTACCACAACAGAACAAAACGGGAGACCCACGCAGTGGAAACAATGAACCACCAAATTAGCAGATGTGAGAGGACGGTTAGGGAAATGGTCTCTAGCCATGGTTTAACTGTCAAATCGACAACAGAGAATCAATGATGCCAGAGCAAGCCATATGGCGGTATAGGACATCAGTACCTCACCTCGTTTTGGTTGCTCGTCACGTGTTGCCACATGCGAATGACAACCAAGCAAGTCCTGCCATGGGTAGATGCGTTCATTAATGTCAGAGTATCCCCAACGAATCCATCCAATTGATTATTAAAGACATTCACAATCATATAGGGGAGAGATTCCTATTCTTGTGCAGGGACCAGTAGTTGATATAATACTGGTCCCACCAAACCACCAGTGATTAAGACTTTTGAAACCAAAATTTAAACAGAAATAAATAACATTATGTTTAAATAAGTTTTAAATTATGTCCAAAAATCACCCATATATTGACTGGGCCCACAACTGTCCATAAATAGTATTTAACTATTTAATATTGCAAAACATATTGACCCAAGTAGAAAACAGCTAGAGCCATAAAGGTTTCCAAACTGGTCTATTCCAGAAGTACAAAACAGCAGTCACTTCAACCCCCACTCATCAGAACTGCAACTTTGCATCCCAAATAAATATGTCTGCCTGCACATAACAAAAGGAATGTATGTCAGCCATAACTGCTGTGTTGTTCAACAACTAAACACCCTATGTTCAAT
>APFE030384174.1:126527-148741 GCA_000404065.3 Pinus taeda
TATTTTTATTTTTTCAGAAAGAAAAGCAATATATTATATTGAGGCAATATATACATCATGGTCTGTAGATAACAGATAAAAGATTTGGTTCCCATATCAATGGTGACCAGACTCATAGGACAGCTAAGAAACAGATTTTACATATAGTTGAAAGACATATAAAATGAGAACACTGAGCACCAAATAGAAACATATGATTTCAAACCTGACAACATCAAAACATATATCAACATTTTTGCCATAATGTACTGCTGAATGGAGTTGATGACAAAACGAAACCAAAATGAACGAAAAGAGAGGATCCCAGTGCACTCAGATGGAAGACAGCTCCCGAAACTGGAGGAGGCGCTGCAATATAGAAGAGCAAGCCAACTGGTACTCTCGGAGATTAGATCCTGGACACCCACAAAAAATGAAGCACTATGTGCCAGACATTGCTCCAGACTTTGACCTATCTTTGGATCGATTGATAGAAAGAGTAGAATTTAAACAAAATAGAGTTGAAGGAGATGTTTGAGTCTTCAAAAATTTTTAAATTTCTCCACTTCCAAACACACCATAATGTGATGGGAAGGATTGGAAGCTTAGATGCTTCTTGTCTTCCCCACCAAGCAAAAGCTGCATTAACAGAAATGAAACTGAGGTGAGGAAAAGAAAAAGAAGAAGCCAATTCATTCCAGATTTGTTGAGAGGCCGCGCATTTGAAGAACATGTGGAAGTTTGTCTCCTCCTCCGCGTTGCACAACACACATCTGCTGGGACCGTGCCAAGACCTCTTCCTCAAATTTTCCCATGTTAATTTTTTGTTGTAAAAGACTAACCATGAGAAAATAATCACTTTGAGAGGACAACCAAGTTTTCACCAATACACCAGAAAAATCTATCTAGCAAGCATAATTTTTTTGGAGACGAGATCAGAGTAGATGTCTTTTACAATCGCTATTGAATGTGAGTGAGATAGGGACCATACTAAGTGATCTTTTGTCTCTGCACGATTCATCCCTCCTTCAACAAGAGCATTCTTGACATTTTCCCAGAGTAAAAGCAGGGCCTGAGGAAGGCAAATGACAACTACATCCTTCAACGCAGGCGTAAGGCCCCTCCACTCCGCAATAATCATGTCCCAAGTAAAAATACCCATTCTGTGAAGGAAAAAAAGAACAGGAGCCGGAACATGGAGATTTCCCCTATAGCCAGCAATTGAGTCGAGACCAATGAAGATTTTCCTTCGAGAGAACATCCTCCATTTTAGATTGTTAAAGAGATATTTCTCAATTTTCCTGAAGCTGAGCGAAATTGCAGACCCCTGTTTAATTCCAGTGGAGCCGAACCTGAACCAGAACTCCAAGCTTCTGCCTTTTTGATACTTTTGATGAATGATTGCTCTCGAAGGATTTGTGCCGATGATTCCTCTCCATAAGGTTTTGCAGACCAGGGCTTTTCCGAAAATCCTTAAATCCATCAGACCCCATCCCCCAAACTTTTTTGGCAACGTTAAGAGATTCAATTTTGACAGATGGATTTTACCTCTATTTGCTTTAGCACCCCAAATAAATTTGGCGGATATCCTGTTCATGGCCTTGATAATACTGGCCGGGAGCTGATAAAGATGGGCCTAGTAAACCGCCATTTGCATCAAGACAGATTGGTTGAGGACAACTGTACCTCCCAACGATAAAGATCTGTATTCCCACAACAAAATATTACTAAAAAATCTCTCAACAAGCCACCTCCAATCATTCTTTGAATAAGCCTTAGCTTTTAGGCGAAATCCCAAATACCTAATTCCATCAGACAAAGATCTTGTTTCTATTCCAAAGAGCTGAGCAATCCATAAGGTCGTGTCCTAGTCGGTTTCATTATGATACAAGATCGATTTGGCCTTGTTAATAACAAGCCCAGTCGCCCTTTGGAAACGGTCAAGAATATTCTTAATGCATGTCCAGGTTGCTTTAGACATCATTGCAAATAATAATACATCATCAACGAACATGTTATGAGAGATATATATCTACATACAGATCTTTATCGGAGCATATGCTTTTTCCTCCACTGCGCGGTTCATGTGCAGACTCAAGGCATTCATGGCCAATATGAAAAGGAGAGGCGACAATGGATAGCCCTGTCGAAGGCCCCTTTCTGCACAAAAGTATGGAGAGGGAATGCCATTAATTATGACAGCCTAGTTTACATTTTCAATACATGCCATAATCCATCGAATAGGGTTGGGTTTCAGACCGATTTTCGCCAAAAGACTTTGCATATATCCCCAGTCAAATACATCATAAGCTTTCTGGAGGTCGATTTTCATAATAGCAGCATCAACTTTATGCAAGAACATAGAATGTAAACACTCCTGTGTGCTGGTGACGACATCTAGAATATTTCGATCTTTTAAAAAAGCATGTTGATTTGGAGAGAGACAGGATGCCAATGTCCCTTTGATTCTTTCAGCTATAATCTTTCTAATAATCTTGTATGTTATGTTGTATAAAGAGATCGGCCTGAAATCCAGGAATGTTTCGGGCTCTCCCTTCTTTGGGATAAGAGCAATGAGAGTGGAAGTGGTGTGATTGTGAATGTTGCCCGATAGTCTGGAAGTTTCCACCATCTTGAGCAGATCCACTTTGAAGAAGTCGAAGAAATGGATCAATAAATCTATTGTCCATCCTTCTGGTCCACGGGATTTTTCCTTCTTAAAAGACTTCATAACTCCAAGAAGTTCATTTTTAGAGACTGGCTGGAACAGAGCTTCATTCTTCTCCTCGTCAAACATTTCCGGAACCAGGGCAATGCTCCATCGAATATCGGTAAACGCAATATCTTTTCTTCTGCAATATTGTTCCTTGAAGAAACAAATAGCCTGCTTTGTGATGTCCTCCTGGGAAACAACGTACCCACCCTTGTCATCCTTTATTTTCAAGATGGAATTTTTGGATCTCCTTGCATTTGCGTAGTTATGGAAAAACTTGGTGTTTTTATCTCCTTCCTGAATCCATAAAGCTCTGATTTTGAGCCTCCATTTTTCTTCCTCTTGTTGCAGCAGACTGAGTTTTTCCTTCTCCAAATTCCTTAATCGACACTTCATCTCAATAGAGCAAGAAGCATAATCTGTTGATCCTAGCAACAAGTCCAGCTCTTGATGAATCCTCTGTGAGCATGATGTGCAAATTAATTTCTTGGTTCAATATGGCATAATCATTGAGATAAAGCGATAAATCAAGGTTTCTGTAGCGATATCATAGTAAGGAGACCGGAAGAAAAAAAAATAAAAATAAAAATCACCGTAGTCTAAGGTGATTATCTTTTGCCTTGAAAGTTAGAAAAGTTTTATTATATTTTCAAAATATTTTGTTATATTTTGAAAAATATTGTATGGATCTTTATAAATCTAAGTAGAAATTGTCACGTTTCATAATTTTAAGTGTTTTGGAAGTTTTCAATGGTATTGAATTCATTTTCACCACCAAAAACATGATTTAAGTGTTTTGGAAGTTTTCAATGGTATTGAATTCATTTTCACCACCAAAAACATGATTCAAATATTGTTTCTACACGATTTTTTGAAATGTTTTATTCAAATTCCAACTATCTTTTATCATCCCAACAATTCATCCCAAACACTTTTTACCTTCTCAACAATTCATCCCAACACTATCCCAACAATTCAACCATTCATCCGATAAACAACTCCAAAAAACTAGTTAGCTTAACAAGCTAATGTAATATGTTAAGTATTTCGACAGATTCATAAGACATAGGTTAAATGTAAACGAAGCTAATATTATATTCTGACAATGATACATTATCTAAGTGCTAGGAAATATATTTAATGAATAAAAATATTATAAAGTACTTAGGGCATTGGTGCAATAATAATAATTAATAACAAGAACATATAGTTAATAGAATTTTTTTATTTTTTTAATAGATTTTTAATTTTAATAAAAAAATTATCTCACAATTTAATTTTGAAACCTCATCAAATTAGTTAAGCAGTCTACATTATTGAAACCTCATAAAATTAGTTAAGCGGTCTGCATTTACTAAGTAGAAAATTTTTATTTTAATTTTAAAAAATTAAAAATTAATTTTTATTTTTATTTTTTAAAATATACCCTTTAATATTTATTTTTTATAAAAACTTTAATAAACTTATAAATTACTTTCAAAATTTTACAAAGTCAATTAAATTTGACTACTAACCAATTACAATTACGATTACAATATAACCTATGGAGAAGTTCCTGCCAGCGCAGAATGGACTTTGAGATAGACAGAGTGATATTAGTTAAATATGTGTAAAGCGAGCCTCCTAACTTGCATCTTTTTCATTCACCAATTTTGAGTTACTTACCTGTTATGCATTGTAAGTTGCCCTCTACACTCTCAGATGAATCTAGGTCATTGCCAATTGGGCCTCTGCTATCTGCTGTATGTTAGGATTTAGGCAATTGCCATCTCGGTATCTACCGTGCGTTGTAAGCTGGAGCCATGCCATTAGCTGCAACTTGCCGGAAAAGCATCTTGCTTATCTTGTGCTCTGAACTCACCATATAAATATATTTTATGAAGTATTTTAAGCATCTTGCTTATCTTGTGCGCTGAACTCACCAAAATATAAATGTATTTTATGAAGTCTTCAAAAAAAACTTCAGCAAGAAATATCCAGCAGAATAATGTTTTTTTAACAGCCTAATGTATGAGTGTTATGACTGCACCAAAATATTAATTTAGCCTATGAAGTGATCCTAGAAACTTCAGCCGGAAATATCAAGTAGCATAATGTTTTTAAATAGTGGAATGTTATAGTGTGTTTACTTACTGCACGACAACATTATTTTGATTTGATTTGTTTTTACAGTAACCTAATGTATTAATGTGAGGTTAATTATGGAAGCAGAGTTTTCCGTTGCAGTAGTGCAATGTATTAGTGTGAGAATGTATATACAACTTTATTGTCTCTTTTGATTTGTTTTTATTGTAATTTGTAATGCATTAGTGTGAGAATGCATATGCAATTTGATTATCTATTTTGATTTGAATTGTTATTTGTTTTTATAGTAATTTGCAATGCATTATTGTGAAAATGCATATATAACTTGATTATCAAGATATTAGTGCGAGAATGCATATACAACTTGATTATCTATCATGATTTGATTTGCTATTTGTTTTTATAGTAATCCAATGTATTAATGTAAGGTTAATTATGTAACCAAATTATCTATCATTTTTATGTTTTTATAGTAGTTCAATGCATTTATGTGAGAATGCACATGATTAATTATGCAATTTGATTATCTACCCAATTTAGTATTTTTATTTTTAATTTTTAAGTTTTTGTTATATATATTCAAAAAATAAGTGAAAATTAATTAACATCACAAATTTTTATTTTATATATACTAAAAATAAATTGTTCTTGAGAAAATTTGCTATGATTTAAAAAATTGTTTTTATGTTGGGAAGATAGAGCTCTCAACATTAGAGTTTCCTCACACTAAATTACACCTACTGTAATATTAATATATATTGAACATTCCAAAATAAAATTGTGTATAAGATTTAACCGAGACTGTGACCAGATTAACATGCAACACAGTACATAACATTATTATTTAAAATAATCGAGCAATCTCCTAGTGAGAGTATTCATGAGTTGATTAAAAATATTTACCCGAAATAATATATTCTTAACATTCCAAAATAAAACTGTGTATAGGATTTAGCTATAAACAAGCTCAAAATATTGCCTAAAATAATCAAGCAATCTACTAGGGAGAGTATTCAGAGAGTATTCATGATCTGATTACAATACAGCGCAATCCTGCTTCAGAAAAAGCCATGCAACATAAGTATTACTTTAGAATACAACACAACCCTGCTTCAGAAAAACCCATGCAACACCATATGTTGGATACGCTATTAGGCATTTTATTCAGAAAAAGCCATGCAACACCGTATGTTGGATATGCTATTATAGACATTTTGTTTGGAAAAAGCGATGCAATACCATATGTTGGATATGTTATTAGACATTTTATTAAGATGACACGTATACAACAAAGCTGTCAATGGACATGATGGCTTGCAACGAGTGGTCGCTACTCAAGAGTAAATAAGTTTTAACCTACTATATTCTTCATTTTACATGATTCCAGTGACATGGGAATGGATATCCAGCTGCATAGAAAACCGTCAAAATAGCCAGAGATGGGGAATGCTTCCTTCTGTTATATTAGAATGAAACCGTGGTAATATCCTAACATTATCATGAGAACAACCTGGAGTGGGAAAAACAACAACATTAGCAGCCTTATCTAAGTTATCTGCAATGGAGAATTCTATCTTCTAGATAATGGAAACCGGAACAATGTCACTAGCATAATATCTTTGCAATTTACCTTCTTGCTTGGTTGGCTAGTCTGCACAATGATCGCTACGTTGGCCAGTCTACACAGTGATCATTTCTCTTCTCTCAGTCCAAATATATGGGATGATATATGGGATGTATGTCCTTGAGTGAATTTTGCATAGTGATCATTTTCTCTTATGGGATGATATATGGAATGCATGTCCTTAAGCGAATCTTTCATAGTGATCATTTTCTCTTATGAGATGATATATGGGATGTATGTCCTTAAGTGAATTTTGCATAGTGATCATTTTCTCTTAATACAAATATATGTGTGGTAGTTTCATGAAGCGAATTTTGCTACTTTTATAGTTTTCCAATGTGAATTTGATTTCTGCGAGAAAAATTTCAACCAAACCAATGTAGTTTTCTAGTGAATTTGATTTTTATCCATAACTTCAAACGAGCCAATAACCAATTCAATTTCGGGAAGGAATTTTGAGGGAATTCCTAAAGCACTGAGTCTTGTAAAGCAGTTGTGGACTCGTTGCCCTGCGTCTTGTAAAGAACTTGTGGCTTTGTGGCTCAGCTTTACAAACATGTGTAGGAAGAGGTGAGATACAGAGATGTTGCATATCTCAAGGTCATTAACAATATTACTAGCACTCTGCAAATCTTGAAACTTGAATTCAGACACAAATACGTGCCACAGGTTTTAGTTATAAGTAGTTTTCCTTTACTAAGTATTCTAAATTTGAGTTAGTGGTATAATAACTTATTCATATTATGATTTTGTAATTTGAGTTACTAACATTATAACTTATTCATAATTTTGTTTATCATGTTAACTTCTCCATATTTTTTTTAGTTTTATTTATTTATTTTGGCATAACATTTTAACACTGTTTACTACCTCTGTCGCCCCCCTACTTATTATATAGAAAAGATAGAACAGAATAGCTCCTTGACCCTTTACTTATTATATAGAAAATATAGAACATAACAACTTCACAAAACGACCCAATCTCAGCCTTATTTATTGATAGGGCTCAGCCTTATTTATTGATAGGGTTCGTTCACCATCCCAATTCCCACGCTCCTCTTGGGAGTTGGAATTAACCAGTTATGCCTCCAAAGCACAACAAATGAGTTGGAATTAGCCAATTATGTGTCCAAGGTACAAAAAATCAAATCATGTTGGATTATACCATGAGAAAGTAGAACCTTAGGTAGTTATTCAACTAGGTCAATTATCTTCTTTACCTACAATATTTTACCACACATTACTTGTGAATTATTGCAATAATGAGAGGTTTAAGTTAGTTACCCAACCTTATACGTCAGACAAGGATGTTACTTGAAAATCATTGCAATAATGAGTTGTTTTAGTTAGCTACCCAACCTTATACTTCAGGGAACCACAAGGATGTTACCTGCCAATTATTACAATAATGAGATGTTTTAGTTAGCTACCCAACCTTATACTTTAGGCAACCACAAGGATGTTAGGGGATACAACTTGAAGAGAGAAAACCTATAGATGAAAAATGAGTAAATTCTAAAAGATCAAAAGAAATTAATATAAATTAGCAATTAATACAAATTTAGAGATTTATGTTCGAATAAGAGAGTTATACTACTACACTATAACAATATTTTTTATTTAAAGAAATATAATTTTGTATTTTTTACTTAACCAAATATAAATCTAGGCAAAATATCATGCCTGAATGAAGTAGTTGGCTGGCATGGGGCAGCTGGTAATAAAGCAATTCGATGGTAAGGGGTGGCTGGTAGTTTCTAGTTACTACAGGTTATCGTAATCTAGAGCACGAATTACCTTTTGTTTCTTAACTTTCTACATTTTTCTATTCACTTTCTACATTTTTCTACTAAAGGGATATTGCACAAAGAAACCTTCTTTCAATTTCTACATTGGTCCACTAAATGGATATTTTGTAGACAAACCTTCTTCATGGTATCCAGTGATGTTGCTTCAAAGTATATAGGGTCAAGGATTGATTCAAAGTATATTAGGTAAAGGAGATATCGTCCTGGGAAAAGAATTGAAGGAGATATGGTCTTTGGGAAAGAAAGGGATATTGTGCAAGTGGCCCTCCCATCTAATACAAAATTGTGATGCAAGAGAAAGTCAGCAAGGATGGTGTTGTTGGTGGAAGGAACAGAGAAATTTCCAAAGGTAGGAGCTCCATGACGTGGTACTATAGCCCCGCATGACTCTATTAATGACTGATCACATGTCGATGATTCTGTAGCATTATAAGTGTGCAGGACCTGGGCTACATGAGTCGAGACATTTTCATGGTGATGGGTAGAAGTGGGATCCATATTTGCAATAACAATTCAGTGTCTTCTCTTGATGCATTTACCAACTCTTAGTCAGGTAAGTCATACATGTTCGCTGTTGAAGCATACTAGTTACCTAATAACAAATTCAATGCAGAAATCACATGGGAAAATCAGTTGTGTCTTCATGGCGCATTGGAATTGAAACACGGACAAGTAGGGGATCAAAATGATGAGATTTCAATAGCAAAATTCACTAGGATGGATTGAAGATAGGGAATGGCAAACGAAGGCAGATTGAAGAGGAGTAATGGCAAAGGAGGTTTCTAGAATGAAGAGGAGGAAAGAGCATATAAGAGGTGACAAGTGTCTAGAATAAATGGCAGGTGACTTGCCACTAGAAGCATGGCAGTTTCATATTTATGTATGGTTGTTTTAAACTTTGGTCATGGGTTCGCTAAATTAATGTTTCCATTAAAACATTAAATGACTTGGGTGTAATGCTAGCTTTTAACTAGCATTAAACTAAATTCTTTTGAAATTTTAAATTTATTATCCTAAGCTTTAACAAGAATCACAAAAATTATACTCTTTTACCTGCAATAAGAAGTTGAAAATGAAACATTGGATAAAAATTTGTTTGATTCAATATTTATGTTTAAACATGGGTTAAAACAACAAGTGGACTGGTTGGTGAAAGAGATTTAATCTTCAATAAACATTAAACAAACACAGTAGTCCCTGCGCTACCAAAGGTAGGGACTAATAAGTAAGCAATGGAAGTCTAAATTAAAAATATTTTATTAGAAAAAAAAGTCCAAGGTTAAAATCACAAAGGTTCTTTTTGCTCCTTTAACTCATGAGAGTTATTTTTGAAAAATATTTTTTTTATTGTATTAAAAAACAAAAGGTTTTTTATTAGGAGGAGTTTATACGGTTTTAAAAGCGTTGTTTATTAAGGAGGCATATTATTTTTTTTTATTTTTTATTTTTTAAAGTAGGTGTGATACGAAAAGGTTTAATGAGTTTGAAGGAGTTTAGAAAAAAAGGTTTTACTAAAAGGTGTGAAAAGAAGATTTATAAAGTTTAGGAAGGTGTGCAAGAAGAAGATTTATAAAGTTTAGGAAGGTATATAGAGATTCTTAAAGTGGTTTTTAATTTTTTAGAAAGAGAATTAAGAAAAAGGAAAAAAGTTTTTATTGGAAAGTGAGTTTAGGGTTTTTAAAAGGTTTTTTTTGTTTATAAATTGTTTTAGTTTGTCGAGTATGATAGTGTTTTGGGTTTAGAAAAATTTGTCTATGTACATGAATTAGTGAAATTTGTGTTTTACGGGGGCAAATATTGAAAATCATACTTTTTTTAGGGCAATATAGAAGGAAGCCTCATTTAATAAGGAAAACAACCATAAAATAGAATAATTACAACAATAATGGGTTCCAAAGCGAGATTGAAGACGACTAAAAGAAGAAATCGATAAGAAGAGCCAGAGTATTTTGAAGAGCTCACAGAGGTTCATGTCATAGGTTAGGAATGTACAAGACAAGCAAATGAAGCAGAATAAGTCAAGGATGTATGGATGGAGATGGATATGGTAACATTACCAAAGTTTACTAGTAATTTTTTTTTTAGTTGTCAAAATGCAAAATTTTCTTCAATATAAAGAGTTCAATGAGTACCAGTATAATAACCCATGTGGTGAAGTATGTGATGCTTTAGTATTGGATTTTATAAAATAGGCCTTGGATGAGAATTTTTTGTGCAAGGTACCAAAAACTACATCTTCCCAAGAACCATGGAAGATCCTGGAATCCGAATTTGATACCAAGGAAAGTGACATGCAACACCAAGTTGTGTCACAGTCTATTGAAAAACCAATAGAGAAGTCGACCACATATTTAAGAGTAGATGAGTAAGACAATGGGAGGAAAACAGAGCTTGCGAAATCCCACTCGAAAGTAGATGATGGTTGTGAAGACTATAAAAGTGAAACCCATTATGCAAACATGTTAGTGGTTGAAGGAGATGAAACAAAGGTTATAGAGGGAGAGGTTGAAGCCTCTCTATGCGAAGCAGGGAAAGAACATATAGATTCTCAAGAAATCCATCGTAAGGTGGATGGTGAAGATGATAGTGAATCCAACTGTGAAGAGGCACATGTGGAAAATGACTACAAAGTGAGATGTGAATTGTTGAATCCAACCATAACTGATGAATTTAGTAAAGTTAAAATTGTTAGTAAGAAAATGCATGCTCGGATATCCCTCCTTTTTGGTATGAACATTATGTTAATGACATTTGTGGTATATTTTTTGAAAGAAAGATTGATCATGGAAATATGGTAGGTGTCATGTTTAGTAAACAATTCAAGGTTGAAGTTGCCATTATAGCAACGAGTTATGAAGCAAAAGTTGGAATGGCTCATGAAGCAATGCATGAACTAGAAACACCTAAGTTTGGAATAGATAAAGCTACCAATAGAGAAACAAGTGCTTTGGTAGATCCAACAATTGAAATTATTGATGTTAAATTTGATAAGAACTACTAACTGTGGTTGAGTGGTTGCAAATGATGCAATAGAAAGAACATATTGTTATGTTTTTATTTGGTGTGAAAAGTCCTCTTCTGTGACTATGTATAAAAGGCAACTGGAATACAACATATTTGTAGCAACAGAGATTTGTAGAGAAGTGGAAGAGAAGGAATAGAAGATGGAGAAGGAAGAGGAAGAGGAGAAAAAGTTGAATGCATAACATAATGAAGATATTTCTAACATTGGTTTTGGGTGTGTTGGTTAATACGATAATAGTCCAGCTGAAAGAGAAGGTGAAGGAAAAGGTGTAGGAAAGGACATGGAAGTTTCTAGAGGCCAAGAAAATGCATTGAAACAATCTTTCATCAATGTAGTTGGGAAGAGATTAAATTTTTCTATCAAGAAATATAGCAAAAGGAAGATTATGAATATGAAGCACAAGAAGGAAAGAAAAGTTCTCATATTGAGGATAAAGAGTTATGGAAGTAGTCCACAAGTGAAAGAATCTTTGAAGAGGAAGCTATAAAATACAATCTTAGAAAAAACAAAAGAGAAGTAAAAGAAAGTTTATAGCAATAGCAAGTGAATAAATATTGAGTTTACAACAATAAAGCACAATTGAGAATGAAGTAGTTTCAAGAGTATAGAAATAGGAAAAAACGAGAAAAAAAAAAATCAAAATTGTAAAACGTTTTGAGTCAATTTTGTTTGTAACCTAGCTGAGATTTAGACCAATGGAAATGTTTAAGTTATGTTGAGTGGTGATTAAGTTATGATGAGTCATACGGTGTTAATTAAGGGGGAGTGTTGGAAATAATAAATTACTGCCTTATGCATGCAATGCATTGAGAGATGCATTGAGTTAAGTCTAGCCCAATATTAGAAGTCGAGCGTGAGTTTGTCAAGTCTGAGTTAGCTTGAGAAAAGGAAATTCAAGTTACAGTTTGTCATTATTCTATATATAGTAAGTGTGGTCCTTATATACCCATGTTTGGGTCATTGTAATGTGTGAATGTCAAGAATCACAACTCTATGGTTAGTTGTGTATGTGATAAATTTTATCAATAGAAGTTTATTAGTGTGTGTGAATTTTTTTTTTCCTATTCTTCCTTTCCATTATTTATCTTATAACAATTTAGAATTACCTTTACGATTGCTCAAAAGATTATTTTAAATTTTATTGAAAGTTTAATCAAATTATTATTATATTAAAAAACATTTATAAAATTAATTTATAAATAAATGAGAATTTTATAAAAGTTTGTTTATATATAGTATGAGTGGGATTAATGGTTAAGAGCATGTGTTTTCTCTTAAGAGGTTACATTTTCAAATACAAGGGTGGTAGATTATGTAGCCTTCATAGACTTTTGCAGTCAAATTGTTAAGCGAAAATGGGTCGCCTTTATTATAAACAAGGGGATCTCATACACGAATTTGGTGTATGGCTTGATATATATATATATATATAATATATATATATATTATATATATATATTATATATATATATATATATATATAATATATATATATATATATATATATATATGTATATATTAAAACAAACATCTACACGATCATATTCATAAGGGCATTTCTTGTGGCATATTACCATAAAAAATGAAACTACCAAATATATAAAAAAGAATTACATTTTATTCATTTTCCCTCATAAAAAGAAGAAAACCATCCATTTTGAGAAATTATCTCTAAAATTTATGGATAGAGCATCTAAAAAACGTTGAACCAAAAGAAGAACTATGTGCTTCACCCAAAAAACCAGAAAGTAAACACCTACAACAACATCATCATCTAGATATATAATTGAGAAAGATGACCCTTCTATTTATTTATTTTCCATGTTTCATTATCGAAGACAAGAGCATCACTGGAGAGAATTACCATGAGAAAGTTCCTTGTATTCTAGATGTGGTGAAGAAAAATATGATAAATAATAGGAATGTTTTGTATATTTTTTGGTAAAGAAGAAATGTGAAATTTCTCAAATGGGCATCTCCAAATATCTTATTTATGACCACCTATGAGAATCCCCATATAAATGAAGAGAGTATTTTCTCACATCGCTAGAAAGTTAATTAGTAAGATTGAGAGAAAAAGGTATAACATAATTATTCATGGCCTAGACAATATTTCAAGAGAAAAAGAAAGAGTGGGAGTTGTTCTTGTAGGTGACACCTCATGCCCCACTTAAGAAGGGATGAATTTGAGTGTCACCATCATATAAATCCTAGGGAATATCTTGCTTAATCTCTATCTATGAGAAAGACATAGAAGGATTATTTTTTATTTGGAGTCTAGAGAGTTCTACATAGCCAAACAATGTAAACCTATTTTGAGGAAATAGGGACCTTAGCTTTCAAAAAAATCTTGATTCTTATAAATCAATACTCCAATGCCACCACCAAAAGGAGAGTCTTGTTAAAGGAATTTCATCTAGTGGAAAAACATTTTTTATGATAATATTCAATAGTTGATCCTTTCCACACATATGTGGGTTCTTCCAGATTCTTTATTTCTTCCCATACCATCTAACTAAAATGAAAAGTTCTAAACATAATGGGAGATTATTTTAGACACCGAAAGACATATGGGACATCTACTTGGTCCTAAGAAGGATATTTTCTAAATGATATCCAAAATTAGAGAATTGTTTGTAATAAGAGGCCAAATAAAAGGTTTGGCTTGGGTTTGGCTTTTGGTTGGCATATGAGCTTCAGAATTTTTTTCCCTAGTAAACGTGGTTATGTAGGTCCTCCTCGATGTTTTAAGCTAATGTATCAACACTTTGGCAGTATTAGCCATGGGGAATATGATTCCAAGCAAGCATGTCAACATTCTGTGACAATTGCATGGGATTGATTCAATGTTGAGATGTATTCTTTTCACTCTAACTTTTATTTGTGCCAAATTTTAAGTAATTGGATGATATAAAGTGTTGCAAGTCAGAGTCTGGTCCCCCCACAAAGTTTTGATTTAAAGTGAGGATACTATCTTGATGTAAAATTTGGACTAGGGGGTCTGGGAGGATATGATTTTGAACTCTCCCAATGCATAGATCCTTATGAATGAGGATGCATTTCCTCTTCCCACATTCCATGTCAGACCCTTTTCAATAATAGGAAAATCTTGAATAATTTCTTTCCAAATGGGAATGACATTCTTGGGTTATTTTTTGATGATCTGATCCATTCTAAGATTAATGAAGGATAAATATATTTTTGATATATTAACTTTTACCAGAGCTGAGTTCCATGGATGAGATGTCATACAAATTTGTCCACAAGTGCACTAGAAAAACAATGAAATTTTTGTAGTCCCCATCCTCCTAATAATTTGGCGATGACTATGGAATTCCATGTTGTGAGAGTAAAGGGACAGCTTTTAAGAATCCATGAAAGGGAATTTTAATACATGGGAAAGGCCTTAATTACTTATTTGCAAAATATAAGTCTTCTTGCATGAGAGAGCCATATGTTGCAGCAACCATTTTTTTCAAGTCTTTGCTAAGAGTTGGGACTAATCATATGTTTAATAATTTTTTGTTATTAAGGAAGAAACCTAGATAATTTAACTCAAATTTCTTCTAGTGAGAATGAGTATAAAGAATGTTCTCCAAGCTTAAAACTTTGATCTTTAATAAACCATTTTCATGTAATGAGGATTTGTAATATATTTTGACCATTGCAGAGGAAGTTGTACAAGTATTCAAAAGGTTCTCTAAATAGAGTATGTGCTCCAAATGTTTGTTCAAGAATATTAATATGATGTCCAAAAATAATAGGTGAGATATGGAACAATGTTGATTGATACAGATCCCTTGGAAATGTTCCTTTTTTAATCATTTGAGAGGATTTGGTCAAGACCTTCAGCAAAAATGAATATAATGGGATTCAATAAGGGACATACTTATATGAGTCCTCTTTCTTGGTTAGTAAAGGGTGACATCGCTCCAAAGATAAAAAAATAGAGAGATTTACAAGTTGATATGGGTAAGAATCCAGGAAAGAAGGGAAAGAACAATCCAAAAAATGAAACACTAAGAACCCAATATAAATCCAATTGACTTGGTCAAAATATTTTCTTAAATCCACCTTCTATATAATTTTCTTGAGACTCTTCTTGTGGATGATGTGTATATATTGATGTGCCAATCCAATTTATTCATGGATTTTGCTATCTTCCAGCAAACGTAATTGCTCAAGGGAGATATGGTGACCTAAAATGGGTTTAAGGAAAGTGAAAATATTGTTTTCTATAATATTATAAATGACATTACATAGGGAGATCTACTTGACGTGGTCAAAAGAGGTCAATTTGTTATATTCTTAGAATGATGGATAAGAAAGTTTAATTGAAGAAGGCCAACATTTTTTCTTAGATCTAGAACAATTTAAAAGTCTTAGAAGATCTTCAACAAGGAATTCAAGTCATTTATAAAATTCAATGTGGAGACCATCTAACCGAGGGCTTTTCTCTTTTGGGAAACTATGCATATTCCTTTTTGGATTCAAGATTTGTGACTTGATCCATCAAAGCATAATTTCCATCTTGGTAAATACAGCTAGGGAAGAGCCTAACAACCTTTACGACATTTTCAATAGTTTTTATGTTGTCTTGATGGAAAGCCATGTTAAAATAAGTGTGTTCCTCACATGCAATGTCTTCAAATGAGGTGCCCTTGGATCCATCATTCATTTTTATAGCCCAAATACTATTAATTTCTTTTAAATCACTAGAAATTTATGGAAGTACTTTTTGTTATTACCTCCATCCTATAACCAAATGGATCTATTTTTAATTCTCCAAGGTTCATCTCTATCCAAAGGAATTCTTTTCCTTTTGTTCTCCATGGCTTTTACCATCACCTTATATTCTTGAGTCATGGTCCTTCTCCCTGTGGAAGGAAGGGCGTTTCTATATTACAAAGGGATTTGTGATCATATTCTCTCTTTCTCTTTCCCCATGATGCAATGGCTTTATTTGAAATATTTAAGTTCTATTGAAATTAAACCAAAGGGTACTCCCCTAGATTATGATAGTATGGGTTCCAGTCCGTTTTAATCACTTCTAGGAGAGAAGGGTCATCAAGCAAATAGGGATTAAGTTTGAAGGGCCTAGAGGTTTATGGGAAGCATGATAAAAATCCAAGGTAATAGGATGATGAGCCAAATCCCCACTAGTTGAGACCCATTGTCATAGGGAAAAACCTATATTTAAAAGGTCATTTGAGATTATAAATATTTCAAGTATTTTTGCAATATGGGATATCCAACTCTATTGTTTTTTCATGTCGGCACAAGCTTTGGAGGAAGGATATCAGAGAGGCCTAACTACTCTAAGTAATCAATCGTGAAGTCCATAGAGGAGTAACAAGGCCCTAAGTCTTTCAAGTTCCTAGAGAGAAGTTTAAATGCTCCCCAATTATAAATTTTTCAATAGGAAAAATCTAATCCTAAACAATAGAATGCCAAAACACATTATTTTTAAAAGATGGCCTATATGTGTTTAGAACTATAACACAAAATGTATGGACCAAAACATACGCATTAAACATAGAAATCCTTCCATATTGTCATAATTCCTCTAAATTTGTCAAAAACATCAAGATTCATGAATCTCCAGGTAGGGAGAATAATATATAATTATGGGATAGCCTTTTCACCATCCAAGATCTCCTCCTAAAGAAGATGATTTTTGGAGAGTGAACATGGATAAGACATTTTATGGTCAATTTTTTGGAGGGATTGTTTAATGCTCTATAGTTCAAGGAAATAATGTTCATTCTAAAAACCTCAAGGGGTCATTCGCTCTAAAGGCCCCAGTGATCATTTTTTGTTCAATATATCTAGAACATATCCCACACTCATACATCCACATTTTATATAATGATAGTAATTCACTTGGATTTAGGTAATCTAATACAATCATTATTATTTCTTGATCTAAATTCAATTTACAAATCACAAGTTAAACTCTTAATAAATATATATTTAATAAACCATCTTATATCTATCTTAACTTTAGGAATCAAATATCTTAAAGTGAAAACCTCTTTTTTGAATATAAAACTTGAAGAAAATTTTAAATCTCCAAAACTTCAATCCATTTTCAAACTTGATAAATTTAAAATTAAGATAAATCTAAAATGATTTAATATATTTATATCAAAAATAATTATCTAAATAAAATTTAATAATAACTTAATATAAATTAATTAATAATAATTAAATTATTTCCAATAAAATGTAATAATTTTGTTTGAGTTAGTTTATTCCCATTCACTAATTCCTCAAAATTGTAAAACAATTATTAATTAATACAGCTAATATCACAAACTGCAATCGCATTATCAATTAAACTTCTATAACGATAAATCTCGAAAGCATAATGAAATATTGAAACTGCTCTCGGCGTCTGATAAAAAAAAAACATGTGAAGATCCGACTCCTACGGATCTTCGATTGTAATTCGTCGAACAAATACTGAACTAGTCGTTTATATTAATTGCACAAGAGAATCAACTTATATGTTATCGCGGAAGAAATAAGCCTTTTTTTAAGGATCTGTTAAGGTTTAATAATTTAGAGTAAACATTTAGAAATCAGACTGATGAGGTATTTTTATTTTTTAAATTCTAAATTATTTTGAAAATTTAATAGATAATAATAAAAATATATATTTTTTTTTAAATTGAGTTTAGAGGTTTATGAGGAGATATGTAAATATGTTTTTTTGTGTGTTTTTAAAATAAAAATTATGTTATAAATAAAAAATATTGTCAGCTATAATATAAAAAAAATAAATATATATTCTAAAATAATTAGAAATCAAATAATGGAAATTAACTCATTATATTTGTATTCTTAAATAATCAAATAATAAAAATTAACTATATTTTTAAACAAATTTAATTGTGAAAAAATTTGATCTATATAAAATCATATTAAATCAGTAGTTAAAATAAATCTATACTAATAATACATTTAAATAAAAAAATTATTAACCAGTAAAATATCCCCACATCATACATTTTGGTGATGATCCATTCTAATACAACCACCCTAATACATATTTGGGTGATAGATCCATTCCAATACAACCATACACGAAATATATGCCTTCATTTCAAAGTAAGAAAACAGAAAATATGGAATTTGATTCACATTAATTACTAAATACATTTTTCGTGTTAGGTTTTTGAATGACAAATCACCGATAATTTGGTATTTCTAGCGGATGCAGCAGTTAATACGAAGTCACTTGCTTTCGAAAATTGAAGAATCCCTACCGTACTTAGGGTCACTGTTGCAATTTGCTACTAGTGGTAGTTCCACGAGAATTACAAATCGGACTGGTCCTGAGAAATGTGCGTTGCCATTGGTTCACTGGCCAGCTACAAATTCTGGTAATGGTGCTTCAAATTATGGCAGTGGAATTTTCCTCAACTAGAGCTTCGCATTCAACGCGAACTGGTTTCTAGAAAACCAAATCAGAAATAACTGCAGTGCTCCCACGAGTCCATAGCACAGCAGCTCCATAATATGGAAATGATAAAAATTGTGTCTGTTCAGACAGAATAACTCCTCACAATATCGAATGTGTGAAGTAAATTATCATGGAACCCAACAAAATCCATAAATTATCCTTTGAAGGTCGTCCATAATTGTAGACAAATAATTGTTTGATCTTTGAAGCCAATTGTATTTGTCTCTAAGGAATGGAAGAAGTACACGCAGAATCCGCATGCTGAGAAGCTTCTGTTCTGGGCGGCTAACGCCAAATTTTTTATGGAAGAAAAATAAGGAGCTATAATCCATCTTTTTTGTCTGATCTCTTTGAAGCAGTTTTGTTGGTGTCAAAGCTTTTTGTGTTTGGTGCCATGTGCTTAAATTTAGGGATGTGTTTATTTATTAATATTTGAGGGTTTTACTTTAACTGTACTCGTGACTCCAGTGAGTGGTATCAGAGCCAGAGGTCTCTAGTTCGAAAGGGAGATTGTTGGCTCCCAGTTAATGGCGGTGTAGAAGGTTGTTAGCTCCGACTTAATAGTGGTGTAGAAGGTCAACGCTATTCTGTGTATTTCTTGGCATGTGCTTAAATCTAGCGATTTGTCTATTTCCCCCATGTGTTTCATGGCATGTGCTCAAATCTAGCTATGTGTTTGTTTACTAACACCTGCGGGTTTTTCCCCATGTGTTTCATGGCATGTGCTTAAATCTAGCGATGTGTCTGTTTACTAACACCTGCAGGTTTTGGTGTACAGTCAATGTGTTTCATGGCATGTGGTTAAATCTAGGGATGTGTTTGTTTACTAATACCTTCCAGTTTTGGTGTAATGGCATTGTGTTTCATAGCATATGCTTAAATCTGATGATGTGTCTATTTACTAACACCTGCCGGTTTTGGCGTAACGGAAATTGTGACTCCAACAATTTTCTCTATTAAACAGTGGTATAGTTTTAATTGTCACTCGTACCATAACAGTTTTCCAAAATACTAATAATTCAACTTTTCCTGCTATTTGTGTTGGTTAGAGGTCTGTTAGGATCAAGTGTAGTTCTTTAGGGATCTGATTACTGCTCAAAATTTCAAACCTGCAAAGAAATTATCATGCAGTTTTAACAAAATCCACAAATGAGTCTGGAAAATTGTCTATAATTACAATTAACAAAAATAGTTTCCCTAGGTCTTCTGTGATATTCTGAAAAAAGAATGCAAAACATAACTCAACAGAAAATGCATCGCGTAGGATCAGAGTAGCTGTAGATCTAGTAATGAGTAGACCTTGGAGACAAAGATTATTGGCCTAATGTAATGTCTGTGTAAACTTTAAAGTAGCTCAAGAAATTAATAGCTCAACAATCATAAACAATTTTTAGATAATTAAAAAGGACTGCCAAAAAAAGTAAAATTAATTAGAATTCATGCTTTTAAATAAATCATATCAGAGAAGAATAAGATGAGAAAAACTATAGTTTGTTAATAAATAGAATCCAAAATTACTTGTAATTTGATTTAGTCAGAATAATTTTATAATATAAAATAGTAATCATGGGAATATTTTTTTATAATATTTAATAGAAATTAAAATTTTCAAAATTATATTTACTTTAGTTAATAGAAAATGTTAAATATTGATAATAATTATTATTTTTTTAAACACTAATAATAAGTCTGTGGTTTTATTAATATTTTAAATTTCCAAAGCTAATTTTATATATTAAATAATTTGTATTATATGGAGAACATTTTATCATAACAAAATAAAAAATATTAAAATATATAGAATTTAAAATAAATGGTATCGGCTTACTGATCCAGATACCGCTCATCTGGTTGAGGTATGTCTCACTTCAACATTCTTCTGTTTCGAAGGTGAGTTCTTTGAGCAGACTTGTGGTGTTGCAATGGGTTCCCCCCTCTCCCCGATAGTGGCCAATCTTTTTATGGAAGATTTCGAGGCCAAAGCCCTAGCCTCTTCTCATCTCCTTCCGAAGCTTTGGAAAAGGTATGTAGATGACACTAATGTTATCTGGCCCCATGGCCATGAGGAGCTGGATCAGTTCCTCTATCACCTCAATAGCCAGTCCTCGGCTATTAAGTTCACCATGGAAAAAGAGGTCAATGGCAGCCTCCCTTTTCTTGATATTCTTATTTCTAAGAAGGACGATGGCTCTCTCTCCCACTCTGTGTTCCGCAAGAAAACGCACACGGAGCAGTATCTGCATGCTGATTCCCATCATTTCCCTGCGCAGAAGATGGGGGTTCTTAATACCTTGGCCACTCGTGCCCTCAGGATTTCAGATAGTGAGAGCCTGGATAAAGAGAGGTCCCACCTCCTTGATGTCTTTGTGGAAAACGGATATAGCAGGCACCTAGGGCGGAAAGCTTTCCTTAAGGCCTCCAGTAATGCGCTTAAGAAGAAAGAGCCTAAGGAACGCCATCTAGGTGTCCATCTTCCTTATATAGAGGGGACCACAGATAGGATAGCTCGAATCCTCAGTAAGTTTGACATTCCCTCAACCTTCAGGCCCCTCAAAACCATTCGTAATTCCCTTCGATCGGTGAAAGATCCTGTTAACCCTATGGTCATGAAGGGTGTGTATTTGATTCCTTGCTCATGTGGGACACCCTATATAGGGGAAACAGGGCGCTCCATTCAGCAAAGAATCTGTGAACATGCAGCTGACCTGAGGCATGGGAGAACTAAGTCTTCGGCCTTAGCGGAGCATGTGGACAAGACGAGCCATCACGTCTGTATTGAGGAGGCCAAAGTTATTGCCAAGGTGGCGCATTTCCATCATCGGAAGTTAAGGGAAGCGTTAGAAATTGAAAAGAGGCCTATTAATCTCAACAGAGATGATGGCTGGAAGGTTAGCAGGTGCTGGATCCCCGCCCTGTCTTCTTAATGTGTCTTCCCCCTCTTTGTTCTTTTTCTGGCTTCGTTCCCTTAGGGTCCTTCCGATTCTTCCTCTTGTGCCTTTGATCTAGGGTTTCCTTTAGTTCTTGTCCTCTTCTCCTCTTGTGTTCTTGTTGGGTTCGTTTTGTAGAATCCTGTGTATCTTTGGGCATAGATATCAGGTAGCGTCTTTTTTCTTTTTTCTTTTTGTTGTTGGCAATTTAGGTCTTTAAGATTTTCTCTCTTCTTCTTTATGTCATAGATATTCATATAGGATTTATAATTATAGGATTAATCTAAATAATTCATTGTTTTAATTTCCTATAAACTAGTCGCGTTTGTATTGGTCATATGTTTAACCAATTTATCTTTTTTCTTAGAATTAACTATGAATTAATACTAATAATATAACAATAATATAAAATATAACCTTAAAACAAATAACAATTCAATAATTAATTAGCATACTTTTTATTAAATAATAAATTATTGAATTAATTTTTTAAATTATAAACATATTTTTGTAACTAAGATAGATTCTCTTAGTATTAGTAATATTTATATTACCATATATATTAAGTAATAATATTATATATAA
>APFE030384174.1:148761-303761 GCA_000404065.3 Pinus taeda
TGCTCCTAGAATCTACGGGGTGCCTAAAATTCACAAGGAAGGGGCTCCTCTGAGGCCGATTGTCAACACCATCGGGGGTCCGACCTACCTTCTAGCTAAGTTCCTGGCTCTCAAGCTTAAACCCCTGGTTGGTCGCACTGATTCCTTCGTGAAGGACTCTGCTTCCTTCATTAAGGATCTCAAGGACATTAGGCTTGAGCCTGATGACATTCTTGTCAGCTTTGATGTGGTCTCTTTGTTCACTTGTATCCCCATAAAAGAGGCCATGGAAGTGATCTATCGGCTTACAGATCCTGATACCGCTCCTCTGGTTGAGGTATGTCTCACTTCAACATTCTTCTGTTTCGAAGGTGAGTTCTTTGAGCAGACTTGTGGTGTTGCAATGGGTTCCCCCCTCTCCCCGATAGTGGCCAATCTTTTTATGGAAGATTTCGAGGCCAAAGCCCTAGCCTCTTCTCGTCTCCTTCCGAAGCTTTGGAAAAGGTATGTAGATGACACTAATGTCATCTGGCCCCATGGCCATGAGGAGCTGGATCAGTTCCTCTGTCACCTCAATAGCCAGTCCTCAGCTATTAAGTTCACCATGGAAAAAGAGGTCAATGGCAGCCTCCCTTTTCTTGATATTCTTATTTCTAAGAAGGACGACGGCTCTCTCTCCCACTCTGTGTTCCGCAAGAAAACGCACACGAAGCAGTATCTTCATGCTGATTCCCATCATTTCCCTGCGCAGAAGATGGGGGTTCTTAATACCTTGGCCACTCGTGCCCTCAGGATTTCAGATAGTGAGAGCCTGGATAAAGAGAGGTCCCACCTCCTTGATGTCTTTGTGGAAAACGGATATAGTAGGCACCTAGGTCGGAAAGCTTTCCTTAAGGCCTCCAGTAATGCGCTTAAGAAGAAAGAGCCTAAGGAACGCCATCTAGGTGTCCATCTTCCTTATGTCGAGGGGACCGCAGACAGGATAGCTCGAATCCTCAGTAAGTTTGACATTCCCTCATCCTTCAGGCCCCTCAAAACCATTCGTAATTCCCTTCGTTCTGTGAAAGATCCTGTTAACCCTATGGACATGAAGGGTGTGTATTTGATCCCTTGCTCATGTGGGACACCCTATATAGGGGAAACAGGGCGCTCCATTCACCAAAGAATCTGTGAACATGCAGCTGACCTGAGACATGGGAGAACTAAGTCTTCGGCCTTAGCGGAGCATGTGGACAAGACGAGCCATCACGTCTGTATTGAGGAGGCCAAAGTTATTGCCAAAGTGGCGCATTTCCATCATCGGAAGTTAAGGGAAGCGTTAGAAATTGAAAAGAGGCCTATTAATCTCAACAGAGATGATGGCTGGAAGGTTAGCAGGTGCTGGATCCCAGCCCTGTCTTCTTAGTGTGTCTTTCCCCCCCTTTGTTCTTTATCTGGCTTAGTTCCCTTAGGGTCCTTCCGATTCTTCCTCTTGTGCCTTTGATCTAGGGTTTCCTTCAGCTCTTGTCCTCTTCTCTTCTTGTGTTCTTGTTGGGTTCGTTTTGTAGAATCCTGTATATCTTTGGGCCTAGATATCAGGTTAAGTCTTTTTTCTTTTCTTTTTGTTGTTGGCGATTTAGGTCTTTAAGATTTTCTCTCTTCTTCTTTATGTCATAGATATTCATATAGGATTTATAATTATAAGATTAATTTAAATAATTCATTGTTTTAATTTCCTATAAACTATGTATTGGTCATATGTTTTACCTAATTTATCTTTGTACATAGAATTAACTATGAATTAATACTAATAATATAACAATAATATAAAATATATCCTTAAAACAAATAACAATTCAATAATTAATTAGCTTTCTTTTTATTAAATAATAAATTATTGAACCAATTTTCAAATTATAAACATATTTTTATAACTAAGATAGATTCTCTTAGTATTAGTATATTTATATTACCATATATATTAAGTAATATTATTATATATAACCCCATCCTAATATTTTTATTTTTAAATTTGTTATATAGTAATATAATATATATATATATATATATATATATATATATATATATATATATTATTTAAAATTAATCATTAAATTAATTTTAAACTAACCTGTTATTGTTTCTACCTAATTTGGTTTTTTCCCATTTAAAATTAATACATATAATATTAATAATTACTTATATATAAAGAATTATTATAAAATATTTTAATATAAATATATCAATTTAATTAATTTAATCAATAAATTAATTTCATAACTAACCTTGAATTGATATTCTTACCTAATTTAGATTTTTCCCATAAAATTAATTTAAATTAATACATATAATATTAATAACAATTTATAGATAGCATTATTAGTTTAAATAGGTTATAAAATTAATTTTTAATTTTCCATACATTTATGTAGCTTGGACCTTATTTTAACTTAGTACCATAAAATAAATTATAATAATATTAATTTACAACAATATCGTTATTATATTAAAATAAGTTTGACTTGGGTCTATTGGAAAAATTAGCCGTTAGGTTAGCCGTTAAATTAGCCGTTGGAATCTCTGCTCGGACTATTTATCTTGCTAGGCTAGATCTGTTGCTTCAACTTGTCCTGACGATGAACCACACTGGTTGGTTCGAAACGCGTCGACAAAGGTCTTTATCATGTGATTTACGCTAAAGATCTTCTTATAAAAATGGTATCATATATTATGATTTAATTTTTTATATATTTTAAATTATTGTAAAACTTGAGTTCGAATGAGTTTAACAGTTTATTTGTTTTTTTAAAAAGGTTAAATGGTTTAAATTTATAGATAAAATTGTATTAGTATGTATTGTTTATATAATATGTAATTAATTCTCCAATATAATTAGATTTTTTTATTTTAAAATAAAGAAAATCACATATATCACTTTAATCATTTTAACATTTATTAACTAAAACATGTTTATATTAATTTATTTTTATTTAATTTTTATCAAATTTAAATTATTATAAAATTTAAACTAGAGTAAGTTTATATAGTTAAAATTATTTCTTTTAAAAAATAATATAGAGTTCAAAATTTACAGATAAAATATGTATTGATATAAAATCATAAAAATATATAATTTTAATTATTAAATCACTATATATATATATGGAGATAAACCTCTTGTATCACAAATAAAAACAACATTATTTTTAATTTTATTGATTATTTTTTTTTTAATAAATAAACAAAATGTTCAAACAACTAACTGAAAACCACAATATAATACCAAAAACATATCTAACAACTCATAAACAAATATATCTCATAAACCAATATATCTCAAATTAAACCACAATATAATACCAAAAACATATCTAACAACTCATAAACAAATATATCTCATAAACCAATATATCTCAAATTTATAATTTAGTAACTGAGACTTACTCCTATACCATAATGACCTAGAGATATCTTCGTTAAAATTTGAAACCGTGTTATTTTAATCGAGTTTCATCCTGGCAAATCAATCCACGTTCATGTCGAGCCTAGGTGCAAAGCCAAACGGAGGACGAGAATCGAAATTTTCAGCTCCGGGAAAGCTACAGTCGGGCAGCACACTCCATGAATTCTGGGCTAAGTTGTAAACTGCGATCTGCTTCCATCCAAGTCCTCGGAACCTGAAGTAGATGCAGTCCCTCATTCCGGCACAATGAAGAAGTCTCCGCAGCTCTCTCACAGGTGGCCTCCGCTCAAAAACAGTTGGAGGCATCGTCGCAATCAGTTCCCATTTTGGTACTGCCTCCTCTATATACTCCCATATAACCACTCGTATATCACCGACTAATGCTGTTCTGTTATTCATCTCCGCGGCCAACAGGATCCGCGAGCCGCAGCTAACGAGGTAACTGAACAAAATGATGTGATTTTCTGTCGATGGGGGCAATGGCACAAAGATGCATATCCCCTCTAGCATGTTGAACCTCACAATGCCTTGCACACCGCCTGAGATCGCCAAACTATAGAAGAAGCCGAGTCCGGAAAAAACTAACTCCCCACACTCTTTCACACCTGAATGTAATGTCAAATTCTCCTGGAAGCCTCCCGCAGTGTTCCAAACCTTGTGTGAGGAGTCGTAGATTTCCACTATATGCCGTGGTAGCGTTCCGGGTCTGTGCACCACCACCACTTTGTACCCATCTTTCCCATCCTGCACGATCCCTAACTCGCCCTTTAAATAATGTTGGCTGAATGTCAGGTGTGAAAGTGTGAAGCATTTCCCTGTTAAAGGATTGCTGACATAGATGGAGTCGGTGAACACGCTTAAAATCAAGAACAGGCCGGCGCCGGACGCGATGTAAACAAAGAAAGCTGCACCTTCACTTTTCTCTAGAAAGGAAAGGGATAAACGGTAGCTCTTCCAACTTTGTGTGAAGGAGGAGTATGCGAAAGAATCACGATGGAAATCCGCGGCAAGTAGCATTAGCAACGGATGTTTGTTAGGAGGCGTCTCAGGCCATTGTGTAGTAATAAATCTGGTTGATGAGAACAGTGCTTTCCATTTTTTGCAAACCCTAGAGAATCTACAGAGATAATCCACTGGTAGCCACGCTAATATGTCTTCAGTTAAATCATCTGGGAGTTCACAGAAGTGTGAGAACTGCCCAACATCAACCTCGCCCATTTCCAAAAGTACAATCAGACCGTACACGACAACAATTTTCAAAACTTTGGTTTTATACCGTAAATGTCACAGAATTTATTTCTTGCGAATTGATGATACGATTTGCTGCGACTCTACATGATAAAATCAGGATTCCTTTATCTTTAATAATTATAATAATAAATATCTGGATTTCTTTATTTTTAATAATTATAATAATAAATACTTGGATAAATTTTAAAAATATCCAAATAAATGGAAGGCTAAAATTTAAAACTAGTTTATATTTATTTTAATTTTGGTTTTTTTTATATAGGATCAAATCTCGTTAAGAAATATTTGCATATTAAGAAATTTAATGGCTTCAAGTTTGGTAAATTTTGAGTAACCATAGATCTAAGCTTTACTTAATTATAATTATAAATATAATTATTAATTTTATATTTTTTTTTAACTAAATCAAAATGTTAAACATTATAAGATCTCTACCATACTATAATGAAGTGAATCTAATCTCATTTAATTATTAATTATAATTATTAATTTTATGTTTGTTTTTTTTAACCAAATCAAAATGTTAAACATTACAAGAACTTTACTATACTATAAAGGTTAAATTTATTTATGAACTTGAAAAAAAAAAAAGTTATATTTAAAAAGTGGATTGGGTAATGAGAAATCTTTGAAAAAATATAATATTATAGTATTATATTTTACTGGATATTTATTGTCACCACCTCTTAAAAAGTGGGGTGCTCAGAAATACTAATTATAATGCAATATTATTACATTTTACCATTTACATAATATTTCTCATCCCCACCTAAATATTACATTTTAATCAATATTTCTGGTCACAAGTTCACAGGTAGTGATTTTATGATTGAGTTTATTTATTTTAAACTTCAGACATAAAGAAAATTTACTAATTTTATATTATTATATTTTACCCAATACTTCCCACAACCTTGTAAAAAGTGGATGGAGGGAAGCACAAATATTAAGTAAAATGTAATAATTTCATTTTACCTAATATATGCCTCCCCTCACCCCAACTCAATTTCATAGTTCAACTTATTCATCTCTAAACTTATGGAAAGTGTTCAAAAATATTAAAACAATACATACATTAATAGAAACGAGGGATATTTTTATAATCCTTTATGTGAGAAAAATATCCTTTTGTATAATATAGTTTTTAAATTTGAGTTATAAACATGAAATTTCCATTTATCATCTTTAAGCTACATTACTTATAGTATTTGTTATATGACAATATAAAATGAAAATCTCAAGCTTCTATGCATTTATACACATCATTTATTCATCCATTCAACTATAGAATCAAAACATACAAAAAGAGATAGAGGTACCAAACATATCCTTACAAAACAAATCCATAAAAATGTTATACCTTTACTCGCTACATGAATTCAATATCATCATTTTCTATAGCTAAGGGTCAATGGTTTTTAGCTAGAGTGGTTGGGATATTCAATACCATCATTTTCTATAGTTGGCCGTCAATGGTTGTGGTTGGGATTGTGGCTTTCCATCCCTTCCACCTATGTTAAAAAAAAATGAGTAATTTTCTTAAAAAATAAAATATCATATTTTACAATACTATATTCAAAATCTAGAGTCCAAATAACTATTTTACTTTAATTGTTTATTTTATCTTATTTTTATTTTTTATTTTTATGTAATGTGACCTAGTCAAAATGTTAAATAGGTTAAACAGCGTAGGACAAAACAATATATTATAACATCTCTACCATATTAGATGCACCTCTCGGCATAATTATTCAAATATTACATTGAAGATATTGATTTGTGTTAACTTTTACATTTAAAAAAAATCAAATAACTAACTTGGAAATAATCAAACTTAAAATTATTCAAATATTACAATGTGTTGTAGCTGCTACAACCACCCTCGAAAATTTTTCCCATGCTTTGATTTTGGAGTCTCCCTTCTATTCACAGGAGCTTCTCATTCATTTTCATCAAGTATTCATTCCATGGTCAAGGCTTATCTTTTCATGCTATGCTTTTTCCTTCTTATTTGATCCCGATCTAAATATTTTCAATCCCAAGCGAGCTTTTGTCTTAACCTTGTAGCATTGTTAGTCTTCCCTCCATAAACTATGCAATTTTGAAAGGTAGGCAAGCCTTGAGATTTGAATTGCACAATGTAGAGAGGGAGGCCAACCTTGAGGATCCCAATACCAGAATCCAGATAGGTAGGCTATTCTTGAGCTCGGAAACAACGCAATTCTCGGAGATAAACTGACCTTGAGCTTGGAAACTGTGTAAAGCTTCCCTTGTTCTTAGAAATTGCACAATTCACTAAGCTAAGAAGTTTCCCAGTCCCTTGTGGTTCAGAACTACACCATCCTTGGCAGTGTGAATGATTGGTTCCCAAAAAAAGGAAAAAATTCCCTAGAAAATAGGAGCAATCAATTATTTTCTCAAAGAGTGGCCTAAATTGTTATTTTTGACCTTTTGCTAAGTGGTGCTTTTTCCTTCATTTTAGCCATGTACATCAGGGACCCTAAGTAGTCTAGATATATATGATAGGCGCCCTTAGAGCTCAGTTACACACTCAATCTTGTAGCTCCAGCCTTCCCAAGGAGATCAAGGAGCCTTCAGTGGACTGTACAACACTTTTTCGAGTGAGTTTTGCTTTTGTCACTTTTGTTGCATTTTCTATCACTTTTTGTCATTTTTCTTATTTGAGTGTTGTTTTTCTTGTTTATCTTCATATTTGTTGCCCTTTTATATTATATTATCTTATACAAGTCTTTGTTTGGTCCATCATTCATGTTTTATAACTGTCACATTAGCTTTCGTTGTTTTTTCCCCTTTTGCATGATGACCTTAAGCACTTAATATTCACTGATCTATATTTTCTTAGTCAAATCTTCACTCTTACTTGCACCATCACTCAGATTTTCCACTCTCCCATCCTCTTCCTAGGCAGATTTTTCATTCACTTGGTTAGTAGTTGCCATGTTCAATTTAGCATTACACAATTCCAAGGCTCAAGCCTTAGGATTGGCCTCTAAGATTGTGCAATGTGAATTCCTTGGCTTACTCAACTGTGCATTACAAATTTCCAGGGCTTAAGCCTCATCCTTGGCCATTGATACTATGTAATGAAGAGTCTCTCGCTTAGTCTGCCCAGGTTGAGACTATGCATTATGCAGTCTCTAGCCTCAAGCCTCACCCTAATTGTTGATACTGCCCCAGACGCAATTCATGAGTACAGTCTCTTCCCTCAGCCCAGAAATTGTGTATTTTTCCCTCTCAGTCTTATGGTTACTGCCTTGGTATTTCTTTGTGAGTTAGTTTTCTTGAGATAATTTATGTTTTCTATGAGTGCATTTTTCTCCAATGGGTACTACAATTTTAAGCAATTCTCTTGATCAATTGCTATCACTATGGATCCCAAGAGATCTTTCTCAAAGGACAATACAAAGAGAAATATGAGGGAGCCAGTTGAGAGTACTCTAGTGAATTTATTAGCTTAATCAAACACTTAGTTTTTCATAGAGAAAGAGTCGGAAATTACATGGAAGAAGGTGAATGAGGTGTCCTCAACAAAAATATTGGAAGCAGATCTAGAAGACCGACATGTGTATATGAATGTCCAAAGGCTAGGGTTACACAAGTTTGCATGTAGGTACAAGGCTTTTCCATGTGCATGCATTATCAGTTGGATAATATCTCATACAGATTCCAAGACCATGACTCTTAGTATTTCCTCTTTCCTAGCACTGAATTACAATCTCATGTAGCATTTTTTAGAATCAGAATCGCTCATGGATTCCCACTCCTATGTAGTGAGCAGTCATTTGAGTACAAAGGATGTTGTCAAATGTTGGGTGAAAGAGCCAACAAAGTTTCGGCAGAAACCCATTAACACCTACAAGACAAAATCTCTCAAGAAGGCCTTTCAATACTTGATAGCTTTATGTTGCAAGATCTATGGTCAACAGAGTACCAATACCTTCCTCGAAGGTTGGGAATTTTTGCTTAATAAAATTGTGAATGAAAGAAAAACATTCAACTAGCCAGACTTGTCAACTCAATAACTAAAGATCCATGTAGATAATTCCAAGAATAATCGTAGGGAAAAGAAAGCTAGATTATACATGTCTGCCTAACTACTAGATGCAATATGTGCTCACAATTTATTTTATGGCGTGAATTGGACCTGGTCACCAAGAGATACTGTTGTGCACATTTATAGCAAGCTGCCTTCAGAGTGAAGATACAAAGGAGTAATGGAAAATTTGAATGATCACTTCATCATTCCATTGTACAAGTTAACTTTTGAGTAATATCCACCTTGCATGTCATATAGGGAAGTGGAAGTAGTGTCAGAAATAGCTGATTGGTTTGCCCCACTGGATGACACTTTCCTCATAGTGTTTTGTGGACATAAGTATCCACATCTTCTACCAATATATGGCAAAAATAAGATGGTCATGCAAGAAGTTGCTTACCATCTTTATAAAACACCCTCACTCGCTCTTCCTTCGCAAATTGAATTGTATGAGATAAAGAATTCGAAGGTTGTAGACATTGAAGAAAAGGAGATAGATAAATTCGCATTTAGTCATTTGGACTGCAATCAATATGAGCCTATGAATTTTTGTAAAGACCACTATGTAAGGAATCATTTTTAATGGGCAAGCAGCAAATTTTACAGGCATTAGGAGGAGGAGATGAAGAATTGTTTCAATGCATCCAATTCATATGAACCATCCATCTTCATAGGAACATCATAAGTTACTCCTCATAAAGAATTCACTCTAGCACTCACAGAAAGGCGCAACCCAATGCGCAAAAAAGGTCAAGAGGAAAGTTGCACAGTTTTTAGTTGAAGAGTAGAGATGCAAGATAAAAGTATATCCAATCATCCTAAAAGTGGCCATAGCAGCAAAAAAGAGGAGGAAACAAAGGAAGAAGAAAGAAGAGATGAAGCATAGGGAAGAACAAGAGCAAAGCAGATGTTATGAAACCAACTCACAAAAAGATAGAAAAAATAGTTGAACTCCTTAGAATTTAGCCTCTTCGAGGGGGAAACCTCCTTTACATTACACAAATAAACAATTCTTGGATGATTCAAATTAAAAAACCTCCCTTCTATATATAGGAGTCTAAGGGGTCACAATATAACCAAGCTGACCTAACAATAATAATATAAAGTCGCAAAAGTAACAATAGAGGGATTCTATGGGGCACAATAATAACATTATGGGGACAATAGGGGCACAACAATATTAATAAGGGATACAACTACAATAGTAATGGGGGCATCACTAGTATTATAGGGACCTAACATGCCCCTATCCTTCAAAAAAGTGTTTTCCTCAATGCTTGAGTAGTTCTGGAAGCTTTTGTATAAAATTCTCATCCTTCCATGTGCAATCTTCAGTGGATAGGTTCTTCCACTTGATGAGATACTCCGAAATGGATTGATTTCATAGCTATCAAGTTCTTGTTTCTATGACTGCTTCTGGTTCTAATATAATTTTTCCTTCCTCATGAAGTTATGGCAATATTGTTTGAACTGGGAGCTTGTCGCTTATAACCTTCTTTAAACATGAAACATGGAAAGCTGGGTGCACTCGATAAGCTACAAGAAGCTCCAATTTGTATGCCATAGTAACAATCGTTTGCAACACCTTGTACAGACCATAATACTTTGCTAATAATTTATTATCCTTCTTAGCTTGTTTGAGGGACATTTGTTTATATGTTTGTAGCCATAGGAATACCCAATCACCTACATCAAAACTTCTTTCGATGCGATGTTGATATGCTTGTTGTTTCATTCCACTTTGCACCAACATGAGGTTATCCTTTAAGTGTTGGAGAACTTGTTGTTGATGCTTGATGTGATGTTCCACTACTTGAACCTTAGAATTTTCTCTTAAATATGGTGTGATGGATGGTGGCTGATATCCATAAAGTGCCATAAATGGGGTAATTTTTGTTGCAGTATGGAATGAAGTGTTATACCACCATTTAGCCAGAGGCAACCATTTGACCTATTGTGTTTGTTTATCAGATACAAAGCAACGAAGATATCCTTCCAAACATTCATTTACTATCTTAGTTTGACCATCAGATTGAGGATGATAATATGAGCTATGAGCTAACTGAGTACCAAGACAAGAAATTAATTCCGTCCAAAAATTTCCAATAAAAATGGGATCTCTGTCACTTACAGTAATCTTTGGATTTCCATGTAGATTTTGAATTGTTTCTATAAATGTAGTAGAAACTGTACTGGATTTAAATGGATGTGATAATGCACAAAAGTGTGCATACTTGGTAAGTCTATCAACTACCACCATGATGGCAATCTTTCGCTCATAATTGGGTAAACTTGTGATAAAATCCATTGAAACCTCCTCCCAACATTGGCTTGGAACGAATAAAGGTTGTAATAGACCTGGTGGCTTAATTGTTTCAACTTTATTTTGTTGGCAAACCAAACATTCTACCACAAACTTTTGAATATCTGATTTAAGGCCATCCCAAAAAATTTCCTTCTTAACCTTGTGGTAAGTTTTTAAAAATCATGAGTGCCCTCCTAAGGGGGAAGCGTGCAATTTGAAAAGAATCTTTTGTTTGAGTTGGGAATTCTTAGAGAGGTATAACCAATCTTTGTACCATAACGAATCATTTTTCCAACTAAATGTATCAAATGCACTAGAATATTTTTGTAACTTTCGAATAAGTTCCCACACTTCTTCGTCATTCTTCCATTCCTCCCTTGATTCGTTTACCTAATCTAGTTAGATAACAGAAATGGTGCACAACAATGTTTCCAGATCCTCATCCTTTCTTGAGAGTGATTCTACGAAAACATTTTGCTTCCCGTTTGAATCAAGGAAGCCCTAACCTCCTGATGTATGGCAGTTTTGATAAGGAGAGTCCTGACCATGAGTTTCTTCTTCCCCTTGATGTCATCAGCCCGCATCCGTTCGAAGAAGAATAGGGGTGCAACCAGCTGCGTGACCCTCGACCCTTTGCTCGCACCCCTTTCCTGCTTGTCGGCCTTTCCCTTATTGTTTTGCCTAAAAATGGTAGATCGATCATCACGAGACAATCTGAAGGAGGATGGGGGTTCAACAAGCCGCACCACCTTCAACCCTTCACACACAACCCTGCCTTACCTGACTATTTCTCCCTCATAATTTTCAACAGCGGCCTGAAAGAGGGTGGGGTCTGATCAATGCTGAGGTAAATCTATCATTCCTTGTCTCGATGGTATGGATCCCTCTTCTACCTAGTTTAAACTACCCTGAGCTAGGAAGGGAGAACCCACCCCTGGCCAATGTATGAGTTGATCTGTCCCATGGGATTCATTTCCTGATTCAGATCCAGGCCAAACATTGACATAGAAACATGCTTGGCTATCTCAGTTGCCGAACTCCTTGTTGTTCCATTGCATTTCTGAACACTTGTTTGTTGTGCATTGGCAGCACAATTCGTTCCTTATGAAACCCTAGCCATCACTTCGAAAACCAAGTTTTTTTATTCTTTCAGAAAGGAAAAAGATGACCTAGCATATTGTGTGGAAGCAAGGAACTTATACTATTGTGTCTTTATTTCATCTTGGATTAAAATAGCACAAGTTCCATTTCCTGAAGCATCACATTCCATAATAATGGTTTTTGTGAAGTCTGGTATAGTTAAGATTGGTGCTTGGCACATTGCCTCTTTAAGATGTTAGAAAGCCTTTGTTTCTTCTGGAGCCATGAAAATGCATCTTTCTTCAATAATGCTGATAGAGGTGCTACTATTTCCCCATAATTTTTAACAAACTTGCGATAATACATTGTTAACCTGAGAAATCCTCGCAAATGCTTTATGGATGTGGGGATTTTCCATTCCTTAATGGCTTTAATTTTTCTAGGATCTACCTTGACTCCTTCATGAGATACAATATGACCCAGATATTCCACCTCTTATACTCCAAAGAAACATTTGGATCTTTTTGCATATAATTGTTTCTCCTCCAATAGTTGTAGCACCCTGTCAACATGTTCAACATGATCCTTCCAAGACTTGTTGTAGATTAGTATATCATCAGAAAATACTAACACAAGTTTTCTAAGAAAGGGTTTGAGAATGGAATTCATCAAACCTTGAAAAGTAGAAGGTGCATTGGTAAGGCCAAAAGGCATGACCAAAAATTCATATTGACCCTCATGAGTTCTAAATGTTGTTTTTGGAATGTCTTTAGTCATCATTCTGATTTGATGATATCCTGAATGGAGATCCAACTTCGTGAAGTAAAATGATCCATGGAATTCATCCAATAATTCATTAATGACAAGAATGGGAAACTTAAGTTTAATAGTGAGCTTATTGAGCTCCCTATAATCTAGACACATGTGCCATGATCC
The DNA here is from genome assembly GCA_000404065.3 of Pinus taeda. Classification (NCBI taxonomy): domain Eukaryota; kingdom Viridiplantae; phylum Streptophyta; class Pinopsida; order Pinales; family Pinaceae; genus Pinus; species Pinus taeda. The sequence continues at coordinate 161,812 of APFE030384174.1, forward strand.
ATCCTTCCTGTGCACCATTACTACTAGAGCAGAGAAGGAACTTTGGCTAGGTTGAATTATGCCTCTAGCATTTCTGCAACCATACGTTCAATTTCACACTTTTAGGAATAGGGATATCTGTATAGCCTGATGTTTGAAGGAACACTTCTTGGAATCAAATGAATAACATGATCATGATCATGAATAGGTGGGAGACCTTTGGGAGTCTCAAATACCTTAGAATGATTTTCCAAGACTTTTTGGACATCTCGAGAAATATATGATTTCGATGTGGAAACATCTATCGAACATAATTGTGCAATTACACCTCTTTGTTCCTTTTTTGGAAGCTTTGTCATACCGTTAGATCTAATTATCTTTCTCAGTTTCCATATAATACCCCTTAATTCAACTTCCTGTCCTTCCGCATCAAATTTCATGAAAAGTTATTGAAAGTTAAAATCTATTGCACCTAAGGATTGTAGCCATTGACCTCCTAGTACAACATCAACACCTCCCATTTGAATGGAAAGAATTGGGCTATTCAATACATATTCTCCCATGGATAGCTTGATATTATGGCACTTTCTAGAGCAATTTGTTGTTCCTCCACTTGCAACCATCACTTGACACTCTAGTGCTGGATCTAGGAAGAAATTCAATTCTTTTGCTATCTTACAATGAATAAAATTATGGGTACTTTCTAAATCAATCAACACTATTACCTTTTTCTTCTTGATATGTCCTTCTATCTTAACGGCTTGAGGAGTGGTAATTCTAGCCAATGCATTACAAGGTATGGTTGGATTCATTTCTTCTTTATCTAGGCTTTGTTCTTGGATTATATCCTATTCTTTTGACCTTTCTTGTTCCTTTTCTTGTTCCTCTTCACAATCTATGTAGAATAATTTCTTCTCAGCACACTTATGACCTTTAGTGTATTTGTTATCAGAACTGTAACAAAACCCTTTTGCTATTTTTTCTTCCAATTGTTGTTGTGTCAACCTTATAGGTTGTGGAAGGCTATGGGAAACAACACTTCCATATTTATAGTTGTGAGTGGAAGGCTTCCTGATTGCCATAATTTTTCTTTCCATTTTTATTTCTAACGTAAATGCCTTCTCCAATGAATCAGGTTCCCAAAGGTGAACATCATGTTGGATATTCTCCTTTAAATTCGTTATGAACACATCAATCCTATGCACCTCTGGAATATTTTTTACCCTTATGTTTAATTTTTGGAACTACTCAATGTGCTCCATTATTGAACCCTTTTGTTTGAGACTTATGAATTGGCTAAAAGAAGTGTTTCTTTTTGTATCCTCATAATGTGTTGTCATTTCTTCCGTAAAAATTGCCCAAGTGACAATTTGTTTTTGAAAGAAAAGTCGTTGATACCATGCAAACTTATTTGGTTCCAAATATAAAGTTGCAATACATACCTTTTGTGTGTTTTCACATTATGGAGATCGAAAAATTGCTCCATCTGTAGTATCCATGTTGCGGGATCCTTGCCATCAAACTTCCTCATATTGATTTTTGGAATATGGTGGGTATTTGATCCAACATTAGAGTCTATGAAATCATGATTAACATTTCTTTTTTTCTCATCGTGAGTTTCCTTTACTACCCTTTGACCATTAGTGACCATTTCTTGTAGCAACTTATTCAAATTTATCTTCAATTCTTCCATCTTATCATCCATGCCATCCATCTTACCGTCCATGAAATTCATCTTAGCTTCCATGCCATTCTTTAAAGCATCCATCTTAGCTTCCACGCCATTAATCTTAGCTTCTACATCTTCCTTTAAACCATCCATCTTAGATTCTATTACTTTTTGTGCCAGTGATATTTGTTGCACTTGGCCTCATAATTTTTGATATATCATGTTGTATTTCTTCCTCTTCTTTGTGAGTCATGCTAGAGATTTAAGGTTGCTTACTAGGTGTTTGCATTTTCTTTCCTCGGGGAATCAATTACGGATAATAATGATTTACTATGCCCTTTGAATTCCTTCAAACTAGTTTTTCAAACCAAGCTTATGCAAAATTAAAAAAAAGAACTACACACCTTTTCCACTTTGTAGGAGCTCAATATTGAATCTGATGTATATCTCTAATTTTGAATCATCTAGTTCTAAAATTGTGACCTGCTATAGCCTTTTATCTCCTCTTTCCAGTGCCACCATTCTGATCAAATTTAGATTCTCCAAGGCAGAGTTATGCACAATCTCTCAAGATGACCTGATTATAAACCTTTATAGAAGAGAAAAATTGTATGAAGTGCCACGTGTTACTATTTTGACCTTAATATCTGAAAAATATATACAGGAAACTACATTCCGTCATCTTTCTATAACTTATGAAATTTCAATATAATGCTCAAAACAAAAGTTATGATGATTTTCCCTAGGTCACCTGTTTGGAATGAAATTCGGGAGTCTACAAAAAGGCCAACTTACTCAAATCATATCTCCGCAAATATAACGCGAAACGCTCCAAAAATCAGACCTGAGGTTCATAACAATTTTATCAACATTTGAAATGTCGCAGAAAAAATTTATAGCAAAAATGCCACGATGACTTGTTTGGAGTAGCGAAACCCTAGAATTCAAAGCTCTGATACCAAATGTTATGAAACCAACTCACAAAAAGATAAAAAATATAGTTGAAAGCCTTAGAATTCAGCCTCTTCGAGGGGGCAACCTCCTTTACATAACACAAATGAACAATTCTTGGATGATTTAAATGACAGAACCTCATTTCTATATATAGGAGTCTAAGGGGTCACAATATAACCAATCCAAACTAACAATAATAATATAAAGGCACAAAAATAACAATAGAGGGATTCTATGGGGTACAATAATAACAATATGGGGACAATAGGGGAACAACAATATTAATAAGGGATACAACTACAATAGTAATGGGGGCATCACTAGTGTTATGGGGACCTAACAAGAGATGGGAATAAAATTGGAGGAAACAAGTAGAATAAGAAAGGTGGAGAACATAAGAATAAGAAGCAACATAGAAACAAGCTAATGAACAAGAGAAAAATTGTCTACTATAAGAGGAGAGAAAAAAATACACGAGAAGGAACTTACTCAAGAAGTCAAGGAACCAATTATGATCCAAGACATGGAGGTGGAACAGGAGCTGCTAAACCAATATGTTGATCATATGTCAAGCACTTACCAGGTCATCATTTAATATGCCCCTCATCTGACAGAAAAACAATCTCTGTGTGAAGAAGAGGAAATTGTTCCTCTTGATGATTGTTCAGTCATGAATATGTACACTGTGAGTTATGATGATCTTCAGAAGAAGATTGTAAAAAAAGAAAGAAACATTTTCTATATGATCTCACATCTCCTACATTCATTAGAGAAAGGGTGATTGTAACAGACACTAGGAGAAATCTAGAGGCCATAGCTACAACCAAATTGGCCTTCACAGGTGCTACTAAGTCAAATATGAAGTACCTCATCGCCAAGAATAGGAAAATAGTAAAGGAACTGCATGGTGCAAGGCAAAAAATTGAGCAGATACAAGTAAAGGTCCAAAAAGCAACTCTTACATTGGTATATGTGGAAGAACCCAAGAAATTCATACTTGGTGAAGTATCAACATTAGGAGAAACTCTGCAGAGCCTTTATGACGAGTTTGTCATCATGCATAAAACAATTGTTTGCTTGCCTCACATGAAAGATAAGTGCAACGATAATGATGATACGATAAATGTCACAGAATTTCATATCTTGCAAGTTGATGATATGATTAGCTGCGACTCTACATGAAAAAATTAGAATTCCTTTATCTTTAATAATTAAATAATAATTTTTTGGATAATTTGAAAAATATTCAAATAAATTGGAATTCTCAAGTTTAAACTATTTTTATTTATTTTAATTATGATATTTCAAGAGGATCCAAATTGTTATTTAAAAGAAGAATGCATATAAAGAAATTTAATGTCTCGGTTGGTCAATTATGAGTTACTCACTTATATTAATTATAATTATAATTATAATTATAAACTTTATGTTTTTTTAACCAATCAAAGGTTACATTACTAAGTCGATTAGCCTAATTTAATTATTAATTATAAAATATAATTATCAATTTTATGTTTGCTTTTTTCTTAACCAAATCAAAATGTTAAAAATGACAATATCTTTACCATACTATATTGAGATCAAAAGTTTACGTAGAGGTTAAATTTATTTATGAACCTAAAATATAAAAAAATTGTATTGAAAAGTGGATTGGGTAATGGGGAATCTTGGATAAAATATAATATTATAGTATTATATTTTACTCAATATTTATTGCCACCACCTCCTAAAAAGTGGGGTGCTGAGAAATACTAATTAAAATGCAATAGTATTACAATTTACAATTTACCTACTAATTGTATGATTGATTTTATTTATGTTTAAACTTAAAACATAAATAAAATTTACTTATTTTATATTACACAATACTTCCAACAACCTCGTAAAAAGCGGATGCAGGAAAGCACACATATTATGTAAAATGTAATAATTTCATTTTACCTAATATATGCCCCACCTCCTCCCCCCACCCCAACTCAATTTCATAGTTAAAATTATTCATTTCTAAACTTATGGAAAGGGTTCAAAAATCTTAAAACAATTACTTAAATTGATAGAAATAAGAGATGCTTTTATAATCCATTATGTGAGAAAAATATCCTTGTGTATAATACTTTTTTTTAGATTTGAGTTATAAACATGAAATTTCCATTTCTCCTTTTTAAGCTACAAAACTTATAATATAAGTAATATTTGCTATATCACAATATAAAATGAAATCTCAAGCTTCTATGCATATATACACATTATTTATTCATCCATTCAACTATAGAATCAAAACATACAAAAAGAGATAAGGCTACCAAAAATATCCATGCAAACACAAATCCATAAAAATTTTATACCTTTACTAGCTACATGGATTCAATACTGCCATTTTCTACACCTAAGGGTCAATTGTTCTTAGTTGGAGTGGTCGGGATATTCAATACCACCATTTTCTACAGTTAATGGTTAATGGTTGTTAGTTGGAGTGGTTGGAATTTTGGCTTGCCATCCCTCCCACCTATGCTAAAAAAAAATTGAGTAATTTTCTTAAATAAATAAAATATTATATGTTACAATACTATATTCAAAATCTAAAGTCCAAAATTAACTATTTTACTTCAATTATTTTTATTTTTATTTTTATTTTTATTTTTATGTAATGTGACCTAGTCAAAATGTTAAACCGATTAAACACAATAGGACAAAACAATATATTATAACATCTCTACCATACTAGTAATGCCTCTTCGCGTAAGTATTCAAATATTACATTCAAGATATGATTTTTGTTAACTTTTACATTTAAAAAAAAAATCAAATAACTAACATTGAAATAATAAAATTTAAAATTATTCAAATATTACAATGTGTTTTCACTACTACAACAACCCTCTAAAAATTTTCCCATGCTTTGATTTTGGCGCCTCCCTTTTATCCACAAGAGCTTATCATTCATCGTCGTCAAGTATTCATTCTATGATCAAGACTTATCTTTTAATGCTATGCTTTTTCTTTCTTATTTTTATCTCGATCTGAATCTTTTCAATTACAAGCTAGTTTCTTCCTTAACCTTGTAGCATTGTCAGTCTTCTGTCCATAAACTGTACAATATTTAAAGGCACGCAAGCCTTGAGGATTTGAATTGCGTAGTCTAGATAGGGAGGCCAACCTTAAAGATTTGAATTGTACAATCCAAACATGGAGAATAGAATTAAGCTTAGAAAGTCCACAATTCTAGGAGATAAACCGACCTTGAGCTCAGAAATTGTGTAAAGCTTCCCTTGCTCTTTAGAAATTGCACAATTCACTGAGTCAATGAGTCACCCAGTCCCCTATGGTTGGGAACTATGCAATAATTATTAGAAATGTGAATGGTCAATTCCCTAAAAAAGAAAATATAAATCCCTAGAAAACAAGGAGTGACCAATTATTTTCTCAAAGAGTGGCATAAATTATTATTTTTTGACTTTTTTCCAAGTGACGCTTGTTCCTTCGTTTTAGGCATGTGTGTCAGAAATCCTAAGAAATATAGATATATATAATATATGCCCTTATATCTCATTTACACACTCAATCTTGGAGCTTGATCATTCCCAAGGAGATCAAGGAATCTTCAGTGGGGTTTGCGGTACTTTTCTGGGTGAGTTTTGCTTTTGCCACTTTTATCGTATTTTATGTCAACTTTTGTCGTTTTGTTTCTGTGAGTGTTGTTTTTCTTCATATCTTTTGGCTTCTTATATTATATTAGCTTATACAAGTCTTGGTTTGGTCCATCGTTAGTGTTTTATAAGTGTCACATTTGCTTTCTTAATTTTTTCGCATTAGTGGTCGTCGTTTCAACAACTCCCTATGCATGCTTGTTTTCATTTTATGTGTTGATATTTTGCATTTAATATTCACTGATCTATCTTTCTCTAGTAAAATATTCACTCTTGCTTGCACCATCACTCATATATGCCACTTTCCCATCCTCTTCCTAAGTATATTTTCCCTTCACTTGGCTCGAAGTTGCCATGTTCAATTAGGCATTACACAAGTCCAATGCTCAAGCCTTAGGACTGGCCTCTAAGATTGAATTCCCTGGCTTACCCAATTGTGCATTATGTAGTTCTAGGGCTCAAGGTTTATCCGTGGCCATTGAGACTGCACAATGCAGAGTCTCTCCCTTAGTCTGCCCAAGTTGAGACTATGCATTGTGCAGTCTCTAGCCTCAAGCCTCACCCTAACCAATGATACTTCACAAGGCACTATTCGTGAGGCCACTCTCTTCCCTCAACCTAGAAATTATGCATTTTTCGCTCTTACTCTTGTGGTTACTACCTTTGTCTTTCTTTGTGAGTTAGTTTTCTTGAGATAATTTATGTTTTCTATGAGTGTATTTTCCCCAACAGGTACTGTGGTTTTCAAAAATTCTCTTGATTAGTTACTGTTGCTATGGCTCCCAAGGGATCTGTCTCAAAGGGCACTACACAGAGAAACACAAAGGAGGCAGTTGAGATTACTCTAGTGAATTTATTAGTTTACTCAAACACTTAGTTGTTGATAGAGAAAGAGTCATAAATTACATGGAAGAAGGTGAACGAGGTGTTCTCAGCAAAAATCTTCAAATCAGATCTAGAAGATCGGAAAGTGTATATCAATTTCCAAAGGTTAGGGTTACATAAGATTGCAAGCAGGTACATGGATTTTCCATGTGCATACATTGTGAGCTAGATAATATCTCTTACGAATTCCAAGACCATGACTCTTAGTAGTGCTATCAGACAAAGTCTTTCCTCTTTACTGGCACTGGATTGCAATCTCATGTGTCATTTGTTGGAGTGAAAATTGCTCATGGATTCCCACTTCTATGTAGTCACCAGTTATTTGAGTACAAAGGATGTTTTCAAAGGTTGGGTAAAAGAGCCAACAAAGGTTTGTCAAAAACCAACTAACATCTACAAGACCAAATCTCTCAAGAAGGCCTTTCAGTACTTGATATTTCTATGTTGTAGGATCTATGGTCAAGAAAGTACCATGACCTTCCTTGAAGGTTGGACATTATTTCCTAATAAAATTTTGAATGAAGGAAAGCCATTCAAATAGTCATACCTGTTAGCTCAACAACTGAGAATCCATGTAGCTAGTGCCCAGAATCCTCCCAAGGGCAAGCAAACAATATTATACATGTATTCCGAACTACTAGATGAAATGTGCACTCACAATTCATTTTATGCTATGAATTGGACCTCATCACCAAGAGATACTACCATGCACATCTACAACAAGCTTCTTTCAGAGTGAAGGTACAAAGGAGTAATGGAAAATTTGAATGATCACTTCCATATTCCATTGCAGAAGTTAATCTTTGAGGAATAGCCACGTTGCATGTCACGTATGGAAATGGAACTAGTGTCAAAAGTAGTTGACTGGTTCACCTCATTGAATGACACTTTCCTCACAGTGTTTGCTGGAAATAAGTCTTCACATCTTCTACCAATGTATGCCACAAATAAGTTGGTCATGCAAGAATCTTCTCGCCATATTTCCAATGGGTTACCAACATATTTTATTAGGAAGAGGAAAGCACCCTAGCTCACTCTTCCTTTGCAAATTGAATTGTATGAGATAAAGAATTTGAAAGTTCTAGAAAAAAATGTAAAGGAGATAGAGAAATTCATATTTAGTCATTTGGAATTCAATCTGTATGATCCTAGGATTCTTTGTAAAGACCATTATGCAAGGATTCATTTTTAATGGCCAAGCGGGACATTTTATAGGGAGGAGGAGGAGGAGATGAAAAATTGTTTCAACGTCTCCAAGTCATCTGAACTAGTCATCTTCACAAGAATATCATAGGTTACTCCTCATAAAGAAGTCACTCAAGAGGCAGCACGAACAAAAAGGTGCAACCCAATACGCAAAAGGTCAAGAGGAAAGTTTCACACATTCTAGTGGAATAGTAGAGTTGCAAGATGAAATAAGATCCAATCATCTAAAAAGTGGCCATAGTAGCAAAAAATAGTAGGAAACAGAGGAAGAAGAAAGAAGAGATGAAACATAGGGAAAAACTAGAGTATAGGTTATTGGAATAAGAAAGGAAGAAACAAGAATAAGAATGAAGGTGGAGAATATAAGAAGAAGAAGCAACATAGAATCAAGCCAATGAAAAAGAGAAAAACCATCTACTAGAAGAGGAGAGGAAACAAATATAGGAGAAGGAACATAATCAGGAAATGAAGGAGCTAATTGTGATCCAAGACATGGAGGTGGAACAGCAGTTGCTAAACCAATATGTTGATCTTATGTCGATCACTTATCAGGTCATCATTCAATCTCCCCCTTCTTTGACACAAAAGAAAGCTCTGAGTGAAGAAGTGGAAATTTTTCCTCTTGATGATGGTCTAGTCATGAATACATACAATGTGACTTACGATGAGCTTCATAAGAAGATTGTGCAAGAAAGGAATAAACATTTTCTGTAGGATATCACATCTCCTGCATTCATTAGAGAAAGGGTGATTGTAACAGACACTATGAAAAATCTGGATGCCATAGCTCCAACCAAATTGGCCTTCACAAGTGCTACCAAGTAAAATACGAAGTACCTCATGGCCAAGAATAGGAAAATAATAAAGAAATTTTAGGATGCAAGGCAAAAATTGAGAAGATTCAAGTGGAGGTCCAGAAAGAAACTCTTACATAGGTATATATGGAAGAACTCAAGAAAGTCATACTTGGTGAATTATCGACATTAGGAGAAACTATGCAGAGCCTTTATGACGAGCTCGTCATCATGCATAAAGTAGTTTTCTACTTGCCCGACATGAAATATAAGTGCATGGATAATGCTAAGATTCTCAAGCGTGTTCATATAACTATAATCGACATGCATGAGTGATCAATGCAATACAAAGAGGCACCATTTGAATTAGAAAAGAAAACAAGGCAACATGCAAAGTTGGAGAAAGCACAGGTGTCAATGATCACTCACAATAACAAACAACTTTCCTCATTCATCACCAATATTCAAGCTTCATGTACATGATTATACAATAATGTGGATTTCATGGTGAAATCACATAAGGTCCCTTTAGTTGGCTCACCCACTGAAGCCAAGTGCAACAATCAAGTTAGGTCAGAAGTCAAGGAATACTTGGACCAACTCAAATAGATCACCACCATGGAATTTCTGGAAGTGAATTGTAAGAATATAAAGAAATACATTGGTGGCCTCGTCTAGGTTAAAACCATGTTTCTCCTACTGAAGAAGCAAATTCAAACCAATTCCAAATAAGTCCACCCAGATGCAAAGGAGGAAAGGGTCCACTTCTAGCATAATCTCATCACACAATTTGGGGAAGTCATCACATAGTACAAGGCTTGGCATTTCTATGTGATCAAGGAGCTACAAGTCGAGGTGGTTGAGCTAGAGTTTACCCAAACTCAAGCTTAAATTTTTTTCTCTTATTATACTTTATAATTGGCTCTACCGAATTTTTTCCTATATGGGTACGAGTATATTGTAATATTATTTTGTAATTAATTTGTAAGTGAAATTCCAAGTGCCAATTATGGAATGTAAAGAGTCATTTTGTAATGAATTTGAACAGTCATGAGAGAAGCCCAAGAGTCAAAAAAGGGACATGAATAGTCACCCTTTTTGATATCAATATGTCCTCATAACTCATGTAAAGGGCTTTTGGGAGCCAAGCTTTTGGCTAGGATTTTCACTTAGGATCAAGAGCTTAGGAGTTATGAGCCTCGGAATCTATGTAGTATAGAGGGAGTATCTTTCTTTGGAGGACCAGGTGTGTTTCTCGCAAAATTAGTGTCTTTTTTATCAACTAGCCCTCTAGGTTTCTTAGCTGCCCTAGGAACAATAGTTTAAAACAATTCACGATTTCTTCGATGTATGATAGATAAGAGAAAGATAAAGGAACCAACCTAAAACTTCCACTTAATCACTTTCTCGATCTTTCTCCCCCTTGACAAAGCTTGCAACTCCTCCCCATACTTATCCCACTTGGAGAGTAGTTGTACAAACATAGTAATAAAGAACCATCAAAGAATCTTGATCTATTATATCATAAACATTTCAGAATCAGATATATAATGAACATACAATAGCATTCACAAATGATAACATTCACAATTGTACAATTATATGGAAGAAAACTTGAAGAATTTTATTAAATAGAAGGGAAAATCGCAACCTAGTTGTCTGGCCTAGCATCATCCTCCCAGCATCAATCCCTCTTCACCTCATGAAATAGCAAGATCACACCAACAATACAATGCTCTTTTCCTCAAATATAAACTATGAGCACTTCCTTGCAATTCGCAATATTCCAGCCCCTAGATTTATTAGATGAGGGATCCATTTGTAGATGTGTGCAAGGGTGTGAGCCATCTCTGGGGTTCTTATTAGTGTCATTCCACTTGGAGATTTCCTAGATTTGTTACTCATCCTTGGGTGAATTTAGAGAGGCAAGTGTCATAGGAGAAGTTTCTGGAATATTCCATGATCAACCACCTAGCAAACTATCTCAGACATTTTTCCATCCTCACCCATTGCACCATACAGAAGGTCTAATCAGTATGCATCGCACCTAAATAGTGTACCTTTCAATATGCATCACAACTGGCCACTGTAGTAGTCATTATGGTTTAGTTTAGGCCATTTTTGGGTGGTTTTTCGGCTGGAAATTTTAGGGAATGATGTAATCAAATGAACATGTTCATTTAGGGTATGAAACAACCCTTTTAGGGGTTGATGAACCCTATTTTATTGACATATAATATTAGGGTTGAAGTGCCCAAATATGTCTATAACAATTGCCCTGTAAAGCATGAGGTCGTAAATCATGATGTCAAGTGAAAAGCCTTATCATAAGGATCTGAGGTTTTGAAATGGAAGTTGACCTATATAAGATACAATACAATACATCATCATAATATAATTTGGATGATCTAGCTGAGGCAGGCATTCCCATGCTCAGCTTTGTAAATTCATTTCACGTACATAGTTCAGATAGTCATCTCTAGATGCAGACTAGTGATTCTTCAGATGTAGAGTCATTATCCTTGGCTCGGATGACCATCTGTGCAGATTCTTTGTACATTTGATGTCTTTATATCGCTAAATATATCGTAGCCCGGATGGATGAAACTAGATCCGGGGTCTTCAAAATCATTCAATCTTTGCCTAATGTATAAGTCAATCCATGTGAAGAGATGTTCTGAAGTCGAACATGGAAAGACATCGCCTGATTACCAACCAATAATGTGGGTTGTTAACAAATGCGAGAGGAATCACCGATAATGATAATGACCCTCAATTTATTACAGTACAATTCACATGGTCTGAATATATAATCCAATGTCGAATACCACGCAAAATCTATTAGTCGAAGGCCATTGATGTCAACCTATTGCCGGAAGTGAGAAACTTGCCAGTAAGGCATGCAAGGTTAAAAGTACTGAAACGGGTGTTTCTAAGTCAACTTCTTGGATAATGAACTGACATCGACAAGAAGTGACTTTTCATAAGAGGGCCTTAATGTATCCCACATCTACGACACAAAATGAAGCAAATGACTTTCTGGAGGTGAAAACGATCTAACGACACAAGGTTCAGGAATGGCGGTCATGAAAAATGAAGGTTGAAGGTATTGCAGTGGATGAGGCATTAACTAGATTGCGGTTTCTCAACTGAATGAATTCTTTCACACATGTCAGCGACACTGAGATGGATTGGTAGCATTAACCCCAAAAGATGGATGACGTGGAAGACCAATGGTGAGATGACCGGTGAACGGAATAACCCAACCCGACTCAATAATGGTGATGGAGTGAAAGTGTCATGTTCAAGAGTGACCTGGTACCATAAATTTATTCAAGTTTTTTCCCCTTTTCCCTAGTCATTGGTGACCAATACCTCTTTATTTTTGTCAAGCTTGAGGAGGATAACATATGCTTGTTCTATAATTTTCCCTGCGGGCAAACCTGTCGCTATGTTTTAACGAGTCTAGTAAGAGTGAGACTTGGTCTTCTCTAGAATGGATAAGTTTGTCGCTATTGTTTTAATGAGTTTAACGACAAGGATAATTCATTCCTTTCGTTTAGAGAGTTTGAAAAGGGATGAAAGAAAACTCCAAAAGTTATTTTTCGTAGACTAATCCCTTAAGTCCGAAAAAGGATAAAATAATACAAAAGGGATGAGTTTTCCAATCACTTTAACGAGTTGAAAAAGACAAGCCCTCAAAATGTTTCGTAAGATAATCCCTCAGGTCTGAAAAATATTTAAATATATAGGAGGGATGGTGCTTCCAATCACTTTAAGGAGCTGGAAAGGCCAATTTCTCGACAATATTTTCATATTTAATGAGTCTGAAAAGAGTTTAAAGGAGACTTGATTTTGAGGAACGAGTGGTGTCTAGGCTAGAAACAGGTTTCGAGTAAGCTAGGAACTTCTCAAAACATGGTGGTTTCTGTGAAGAGGTTGGCTAACAAGACTACTCATTGTAACTATTCCTCAAAAAGAGTAAACAACCAAGTGGAAGTGTATGATCAGCCAAAAGAATGGAGGTGATGGGAGGTACACAACCAAGGCTCAAAAGGCTGATAGCAATCACAAAGCTTAATTACCAAAGGTGGGTTCATTTTTTAACGAGCTTGAATTGTGGGGGGAACTGTGCTCGGTTTTTGGTTTCATGTTTTTTACGTAAGCTAGAAATGACCAAACTAAAAAGCTAGAAATGACAAAACTAAAAGCTAGAAATGACAAAAACTAAAAATTGAAGATGAAATTGGAAATTATTTGCATGCCCCTAGCATGATGAAAAGGAGAGTCTCCAATAGCCATATGGAAATTTTTGTGGTAAGGTAGGATGGTTTCATCTGCAGAATAAAAAAAACACTTCCTTGGCTTCATCCGCAGAACCAATCACACAACCTATAGGGAAACTTATCTTTTCAGTTGGGTTTGTCTGCAGAATAGACAAGGGTGCATGCCCCTTAAGCTTATTTTTCATTCACTAGACTATCCATGGAAATCAGGTGGATGGAATGAAGGTTCAAGAGATATAGCTAATGTGAAAGGACCATTTAGGGATGATGATTGACTTGGAGCTATGGTTGGGCCTAGAAATGAAAGCTGGTCAATGGTGACAATCTGGCCTTCATGTGTGAAACACATCAATTGGAAGAGTGTTGAAACAATAGCCTCCGTGTTATAAACATAGTCACATCCAAGGAGTAGATTGTAATCTAATGGTCCCGGGACTACCATTATGTCCAGATGAATGATTTTCCTTCGCAAAGTGATCGGTAACTTAGGAAGGATCCTTAATGGTGGACTGGTTCCTTTGTTAAAGCTTAATAGATTTTGTGTAACAACCATATGCGATGGTGAACCAAGTGCTTTCCAAGCAGTTAAGGAAAGGATACTCATTAGTGCACCTTCATATATGATAGTGCCAGACATGACCATTTTGTAAAAGTATACTATGATCCAAAAAGGTACATAAGAAGGAAGGCGGGATATTGTTAGTCGATTCCAATCAAAATAAGTGGCTAGACTACTTGGAGGGGGTACGAAATAAATGTGTGAATTAACCCCTTGAGTCATGAGAATTTGGGGGATTTTCTTCCTTTTGTGAAGAAACGGGTGGATTGCCCTCAAGTTTGTCGGACTCTGAAGTAACAAAAAGAATTTGAACAATACCGTTCTCACTCCCTTCAGAAAGGGTGTGATCTTCTGAAGGTAAACCTGGGTCATCTGTCACCTTGACCTGTCGGCTTTGGTTGGGCATGGACTCATAAGATTCAATTTTACAGAGAGTGGTTTCGACCAATGGTTGATTTAAGTCAGTCATTTTTTCAACTAGTAAAGGACTAGGGGAATGTTTCCTATAGCCAGATGGAAGTCGCTGTGGTGAAACAGGACGGTTATCCAAAACTATTTTGGCTTCATCCAAAAAAGGACAATGTTGAAGGGAATGATTACCTTCACATAACCTACATGGAACTTTGACCTTTCCTTTCCATCCATGAACTTCACTATCACTAGTTGATGGTGTGCTATCAACATGATCACCAGAGGTTGACAGCACCTGATGGTGAAAACGGGGAGACCATTCTCTCAACATCTATGGAAAACAAGGGAAATCTCGATGAAAATGGTCTCCTCTACAAATTATGCAAGGAAACTTGGGTTTGGGAGCTTTAATGTGTGGATTTTCACTAGATGATTCATGGTTGCCCCTTGCTGAATTGGCTTCTTCTCCTCCTTCCCTTTCTTTTTCTTCTTAGCCACTTGGTTACTAGCATCACTACTTTCACCAAGCGAAGAGGAGGAAGGGAAGGGAGAAACAAACGAAGAAGAAGGCAAAGGGTCAACTTCAGTATCAATTGGAGGCTAATTTGATTGTGGAGGAATTACAGTATTTTGAACCATAGAGGTTGAGAATAGCCTTATTGGCAGGCCAATGGTAATTCTTGGAAGGGACAATGTGGCCATTACAGAGCACCAATATTTCCCTAAGAAGAAAAAGTACTAGGATTCCCCTCAAAAGGGATTCCTTGATTGGTGGATCCCAAAATTGTCTCCATATATCTCAACCTAAGATCAACTAAGGAACAGGGATGTTATTCCAAATTCAATTAATTTTAAAGATGATTTGACAAAACCATTCTGTTTTAGTTTTTAAGAGTCGAGAGAAATCTAAATATGACCCTAGTCCCCTTTGATTTTTAATGAGCCTGAAGTGAAAAGTGCTGAAATGGACCTTTTCTTTTAAAGAGTCGAAAAGGAACGAAAGTGACTAGTTTGGAGAATCTAGATAGAGGGATTACCAAACCAATCACAAATCTGTAATATACACCTTGGTGGTAAATTAAAGAGAAATTACCAAGGAATTATGTATGGCAATCAATCTTCCTAAATGCTGTGTTCAGTGCATTGCATTCGATAGGGCGACAGACTTGACTTCCTAAGGATAAAGGATATAAGCCTATTATGGTCTCCCAATATATATGCGATAGTACGGGGAGCACATGTTCATGCTAGCACTTATCGTATCAAGGAGGAGGAATCACCCAACCTTCGATGGAAACAATATTTACTAGTTTTTACGATGCCGGAACACGTCTCTAGCCTAGACCTATAGATGTGTTGCATTAAGCTCCAAAACATTGTTAGGTTCATTGAGATTTATTTTTGAGTCGATCTTGTTTAAAGTTTTCCTTTCAATGGTTCACCACGTGATGTTTATTTGAAATTCCTAAAAATGCAATTTACAATGATAAACAATCATTATTTATTTTGATCAATGAAAATCCTAGCTACTAGGGAAAGAAGATTACAATTCCTTCAAAAAAAGAGTAAAGAGCAGTCACTAGTGCATTTTACTAAATCATATTTCGCGCACAAACTAAATGTAAATGCAAATGCATGTATTTTTTTTCATTCTCCTTAATGTAAAAATGCCAAAAAGCAAAATTGAATGTAGCAAAGATCTAAAATATTTCTTTCAAAATGATATTTCGACAATTTCTTCTTCAAAAGATAAAGGAAGACTAAATGACACTTTTCAATTTTGAATGAAAAAATTCTTTCGACACTTTGATATCAGAAAATCAAATCAAATACATGATGAAAAGTTCAGTCGACTATTCAGGGAAGGAAGAGTCAATGACACTTCTCTTTTTGACACAAAACGATAGTTATGACACTTTTTGTACCAAAGCGATAGATCGATTTAAGCAACTTTTCGACGAAGGATTGTAAATGATAAACAAATACATAAAAACATATACTATCCCTAATCAATGGAGGCTAATCTATGTGATGCAAGTAGGCTTCAGTAAGGAGGCCTTGTTCTTAAGTTGCAAAACAACTAAATGAAACTGAAAACAAGGACAACAACCCCCAATTTCTAGAATGGAAATAGGTTCAATCAGTCATCACACCAGGTCCTCAGAGAATCAAGTATGCATCACACTTTGCAAACTTGGGAGGTGCGATGCATACTGGTTTATAATGACAGACAGTGCGATGGGCTAGGGAGCACAACTGAAGAAGGTTTTAGCTCAGATGAGCAACTGTTTTCAGTGAGTTAAGCTAAGCTATGATGGATAGTAAAGAGAAAAGTACAAAGGAATGTCTTGAGAGGTTACTGAGCTACCAAAAGGGCATGTAGAATGCTTGTAAGTCAAATGTTCAATTCATAAACTGAACCAGAGATTCACTGAAGCAGCATTCATCGACTATGCAATTGCAGAGCAAGAGTAGTTTCAAGGCTACCTGGCTAAATTTAGGCTTTGTCTATAGTTTATAAAACAAACAATAAAAACCAAAAAACATCTATTCGATCCCCAATGCAGTCGCCCTTTTGTTTCTGGGAAAACTAGTGTCTTTTTGATCAAATAGCCCTCTAGGTTTGGCAGCTATGCTAGAAACAATAGTTTAAAGAAATTCACGATTTCTTCTATGTATGATAGACAAGAGAAAGACAAAGGAACCAACCTGAAACTTCTACTTAATCCCTTGCTCGATCTTCCCCCCCTTTACAGAGCTTGCAACTCCTCCTCATACTTATCCCACTTGGAGAGTACCTATAGAAACACAGTAACAAAGAACCATCAAATCATCTTGATCTATTATATCATAAACATTACAAAATCAGATATATAATGAACATATAGTAGTGTTCACAAATGATAACATTCAAAATTGCATAATTATATGGAAGAAAAATTGAAGAACTTTATTTAATAGAAGGGAGAATCAGAACCCAGTTTTCTGACCTAGCATCATCCTCCCAGCATCAATCCCTCTTCAGCTCATGAAATGGAAAGATCATACCAACAATACAATTCTCTTTTCCTCAGATATAAACTATCAACACTTCCTTACAATTCACAATATTCCAGCCCCTAGATCTCTTAGACAAGGGATCCATTTATAGATGTGTGCATGGGTGTGAGTCATCTATGGGGTTTTTATTAGTGTCATTCCATTTGTTACATTTGGTTCCACTTACAAATTTCTTGGATCTCTTACTCATCCCTAGGTGAATTCAGAGAGGCAAGTGTCATAGGAGAAGTTTTTGGAAGATTCCATGATCAACCACCTAGCAAACTGTCTCGGACATTTGTCCATCCTCACCCATCACACCCTACATAAGACCTACTTAATATGCATCACACCTGAGAAGTGTACCACTCAGTATGCATCGTACTTGGCCAGTGTAGTTTTCAGGTGGAATGTTTGGGGAATGATGTAATCAAATGACTATGTTCTTTTAGGGTATGAAACAACTCTTTTATAGGTTGATGGACCCTATTTTATTGACATATAAGATTGGGGTTGAAGTGCCCAAACATGTCTATAAGAAGGTGTTGGCTTCATGTTCCACTATTGGAACTAGTGGTTTTTCAACTGTATATGTATGCTCGGGACTTTCACTTTAATAAAATCTTAGAGCCAACACATTTTCATGCATATGTTGTGAATATAGTAGGACTATTCTTGTTATATTTTCAATATATTCTATTCAATTTACACTAACAATTATGAATTATTTAATTTGCATTAGTACGAATCTTTTTGAATGCATGCTATTGTATATTTCCTTCATGATTAACTTGTGAATTATTTTGTAGGCTAACTTGTGATGCCTTTTATGCTTATGTGTTCCTTTTAAGCTGCATGATGTTATAGACTTCTAAGGGGTTTAGTCATTTTCCCTTCATTGTGTTAGAACCTTTTATGAATTGCACTTGACCCTCCAAAAATTCATACTTATCTCACCAGAGTCACCATTACACCATTCTATGCATTATTGTAGCCAAAGCACATCATTAAAAGTCATTACTTTAGCAATTGATCCATATTCTAGATGAAGTTTCTAATCCAAATAATATGAGTTCTAATTAGGACTTCATATTGGAGAAACCCTTAAATGTTAGTGAGTCCAAAACCATCAACATAATGATAATTAATTTGTGTTAACGTTTACATTAAAATTAACATTGACTATACTAAATTATTTTATTGTGCTTTCTAATAATTTAGAAGAAAAGACAATATTAATAAGTTTAAAATGGAAATTGAATTTAAAATCAACATGATACTTAAATTATCGAGTTTTGAAAAAATAATCATATCAAAAGATATCAATACAATCTATTATATTGTTTTCATTTATATTTATTCAAGTCAAGTCATCCTTGCAAAAGAGAATAAATTTATGAAATATTTTATTTGATGCACTAATCTTTTTTAGTTCTGTAATATCCCTAAAATATCAATATAACATTTACAACTTATTATAATATTTTTATTTCTAACTTGAATAATGATTCTTTTATTTGTTGAAATGTTATACTTAAATCATGAAACAGTTAGGGTTGACAATTCTTGTTCACAACCTTGTAATTTGTTATATATATCAGGGATCTATTTCATGCATGAAAAATAAACTTTTCTCGATACTCTACCTCTTACTCAGTCATTCACAACCCAACCTTTGCAAGAAAGGCTTTGTAACCTACATGGACCTTTTCCCAATCCAACAGTTTGACGGAGCATCAATTTCTTGGAGTTTTCACTATCCACTTTCAATAATGCTAGTGTCTCCTATTTAACCTTCGACACAAAAATTACATCATATCTCCATTTTCCATGCATGAAGAATTTCCAGGCGCCATTTATTGGGCCTCCCGACGAGTTCATTTTCCCACTAGAGTTTATCTTTATTCTCATCATATGCCTTGTTACAGTATTGGTTTTCCCATGTCAGGTCATCAAAAGGCTTGTAGAGGACATGGAAAGAGGGAAATACCATTCATGTTCTTTTTTTGTGGAGTCATTTTTGTGATGGACTAATCGACTACGGTTAAGGTAAGTAATCTGCTATTTTTTTTTAAGGAAGATATATGTGTTTAATTGGGTGTCTTTGGAAAGTTATATATATATAATATATATATATATATAATAATATTTTATATATAATAGCCATGCAACAACGAATGTCATAAAATATATGAGTATTTATTTGTCTTTTGAAAAGATAAGTTATTATATCTTCTTAAAAGGAGAAAATATAAGTTACTATATTTTCCTAAAAACAAAGTTTATATATATCACTGCATGTAGATAAAGATTGTGATTATATATTTTTTTGGATAAAGAAAATATATTACTACATGTAGATAAAGATTGTTACTATTATAGATAGAAAAACTATTTTTAATATATATATTTGCATTTAAAAGATAAGTAACCTTTCTTATCATTATGTAACAATGCATATCCCTTTTATGTAAGAAAATATAGGATGCGTTCTCTTTTCTAAAAAAGGGATTTAGGATCAAGATCTTGGGAGTTTTGGGCCTTAGCATCTCCGTAGTATAGAGGGATTATCTTTCTTTGGAGGATAAGGTGTTGGCTTCATGTTCTACTATTGGGACTAGTGTTTTTTCAACCGTATATGTATGCTTGGGACTATCACTTTAATAAAAGCTTATAGCCAACACATTTTCATGCATATGTTGTGAATATAGGAGGACTATTCTTGTTATATTTGCAATATAATTTATTCAATTTTCACTAACACTAATGAACTATTTAATTTGCATTAGAATGAATCCTGTTGAATGGACGCTATTGTATATTTACTTCACGATTAACTTGTGAACTATTTTGCAGGCTAACATGTGATGTCATTTATGCTTATGTGTTCCTTTCAAGCTACATGCTATTATAGACATCTAGGGGGTTTAGTAATTTTCCCTTCATTGTGTTAGAACCTTTTATGAATTGCACTTCACCCTCCACAAGTTATACACTTGTCTCACTAGAGTCACCACTACACCATTCTATGTGTTATTGTAGCCAAGGCACATCATTAAAAGTCATTGCTTCAGTAGTTAAGCCACATTGGAGATGAAGTTTCTAATCCAAATTATATGAGTTCTAATTAGGACTTCATATTGGAGAGACCCTTAAATTTTAGTGAGTCCAACACCATCAACATAATGATAATTAATTTTTGTTAACGTTTACATTAAAAATAACCTTGATTATACTAAATTATTTTATCGTACTTTGTAATAATTTAGAAGAAAAGACATTATTACTAAGTTTAAAATGGAAATTGAATTTAAAATCAACATGATGCTTAAATTATCGAGTTTTGAAAAAATAATCATATCAAAAGATATCAATTCAATTTGTTATATTGTTTTCATTTATATTTATTCAAGTCAAGTCATCCTTACAAAAGAGAATAAATTTATGAAATATTTTCTTTGATGTAGTAATTTTTTTTAGTTCCCTAACATCCCTAAAATATCAATATAACGTTTACCATTTATTAGAATATTTTTATTCTAACTTGATTAATGATTCATTTATTTGTTGAAATGTTATAGTTAAATCAAGAAACAGTTAAGGTTAAAAATTCTTGATCATGACCTTGTCATTTGTTATATGTATCAAAGATCTATTTCATGCAGGAAAAACAAACTTTTCTTGATACTCTCTCTCTCTCTCAGTCATTCTCAACCCGCCCTCTATGAGAAAGGCTTTGTAACCTGCATGGACCTTTTTCCCAATCCAACAGTTTGACAGAGCATCAATTTCCTGGAGTTTTCACTATCCACTTTCGATCATGCCAGTGTCTCCTATTTAACCTTCGACACAAAAATTACATCATGTCTCCATTTTCCATGAACAAAGAATTTACTGGTGCCATTTATCGGGCCTCTCGACGAGTTCATTTTCCCACTAGAGTTTATCTTTATTCTCATCATATTCCTTGTTACGGTATTGGTTTCCCCATGGAAGGTCATAAAAAGGCTTGAAGAGGACATGGAAAGACGAAAATATCCTTCATGTTCTTTTTTTATGGAGTCATTTTTGTGATGGGCTAATTGACTATGGTTTAAGATAAGTAATCCACTATTTTGTTCAAGGAAAATATATGAGTTTTTATTTGTCTTTTGAACAGATAAGTTATTATATCTTCTTAAAAGGAGAAAATATAAGTTACTATATTTTCCTAAAAAAAGAGTTTATGTATATCATTGCATGTAGATAACGATTGTCATTATATATTTTTCTTGGTAGAGAAAATATATTACTACATGTAGATAAAGATTGTTACTATTGTTGGGCCATGAATACGACCACTTTGTAACACTTATTTCATCCATTTTTACTCTTCTCTATTATATCATTTGTTATAATTTATCATTTAAATTATATTTTATAATGATTTATGCTCTTATGAATGAATACTATTTATTCTCCTTTATTTCTAATAAATTGATGATTATGAATTATTTTATCAATGATAGTTTTTAATAAATTGGTTATAACATTATTTGCCATTTTTAGCCTCCAAGATAATTTCCAAAGTGAAGATTTGATCATTAAAAGTGCCAACTCAGAAATGCGCTGGAATAAGGAGTGACAGTTTTGCGGTTGAGATTCTGAGCAAATGGAGAAGAATTAGAAAATCTGGAACATGGGTTTTGTCCAGAACGGACCCAATTAACTTTATTTAAGAACGGTTTGCCCAAGTTCGGCTTGTATGGAGAGAAACATAAGATTCTTTGAGCACGATTTTCTCAGATTTACTGTTGCGGCCGTCCTCCAAATCTCAGTTGCAAAGCCAAATTCGTCTTGCTCTTGTTGAGAGATGAATGGAAATATATCTTCTTGTTGATCAATTGGTTGGAAATAATCCAATTTTGTAATAATGATCATATTGTAATTATCACAGTTGTAACCACTCTTTGCTCTCTTTCTTTTTAAATCAAAACAGAGATGAGAGATGGGGATGACTTGGAGAGGGGAAAAATAATGAAAAAATGAGGGGGAATTGAGGATTCAAAGTTGGAAATTCAATAATGATGATGGGATAGGATAGAATAGGAGGAAAAGGAGATTGTTGCATGTTGTAATTCTCAAAGCTTTAGCTGTTGTAATGATTTCACAGTTTGATGATTAATATATGATTTGGGAGTTGTTGTTCATTCACCTGATCTGAAGTAGCCCAACAACATCCACTGGCGGCTAAGGGCCCAACCTCTAGTGGAGTATGCTGTTGTTGTATTATATCTTTCCAATTTCTGTCATGTGATGGTTTGATTTAGTTCCTATTTCTTTGAATCGTATTGCCTTACAGTTTCATGTTTTTGTAGCGAGCTGTTATAATATTTTATGAAATTGTTTTATTTCACAAGTTGAGATTGAATTGTGTGGCTGTTCTTTTCCATAATAACATATATTATTATCCTTCTCAACGTATATTGTTATGCTGCTCATTTCAAATATAAAGCTTCGTTGTTCTATTATCAGTCCATTTGTTGTTCAGTTTGATTGATATTCATTACAGATTGTTGTTCAATAGGATTGGTTATTCGATTCCTTTAATTCCATTTTGTTGTCCATTTACTTTGCTGTTCATTTCTGTTGATTAATTGCAAGAGTTTGCTTTTAAAGAGTTTTCCTAGTTTACTTTCAGTAGCAGCTTCAGTTCAATTTCAATTTCCTTTTAATTGCTTTAAAGTAGGACTGTCAACTGTAGAGAACATTGGTTATTACTTCCTCATTCCCAGATTGATTGTCTTGTTCCAGTTTGATTTTAATTGCATCAATTTCTAGAGGAATGAGTTATTGCTACTGTATCCTCGATTGATGGTTGTTTGAGAGAATGATCTAGTTTAGAACATTTCAGTTTCTTGTTGTTCCAATTAGATTTTGTTTCCAGTTTTCATTTACTTTTGGATTTTAAGCACTATATTGCAAAGCATTACTGTTGAGTAAATAGCCGCCTCAGACTGAGTACACTCTTGAAACAAAAATTCGTCCTTGGGTTGACAATTAATGTGAGGTAATTAGGAGTTAAAAAGACACCATTTTATCGCTCCAAAACTACTATAGATGAAAAAGATTTTTATTATATATATTTGCATCATTGAAAGATAAGTAATGTTTCTTATCTTTATATAGCAATTCATAATCCTTTTATGTAAGGAAAGATAGGATGCATTCTCTTTTCTTAAAAAGGGATTTCGTACTAGTGTAGGAAATTATAAAAATCCAAGTTATTTTCTTGGAAGTGAATATAGATTAAAAAGGAAACTTGTGAAATAATTTCATTGGTGGTGGAAAATAAAAGAGAAATGTTCATTAGATTATTTTTCTTGGAAAGTGGGATTTAATTTTGACATGTGTAGTTTTAAAAACTACCTTATGTGTTTATAATACGCAATTATTTGTTGAAGAAAAGATAAGTTATTTGTCCTAATTTGTTTGCAAGAGTTTGGAAAGTTACAGCTTTTGGTGGGTAAAAAGATAAATGATTTGAGTGTTGTAAATTGGATAGTTTGATTTAACTACATGAATTAATGCATAAAGAGTTAACATTATTATTATCTTAGTTCTTATCCCAAAGGAAAGGTTGATTCTGATACTTTCATGAAGACAAATGCATGGGAACTTTGTTGTGATACTTTCTTGAAAACAAATGCATGAGAACTCGTATATACAATAGAGAAACTATGTTGGGTTCTTGAAAATAAGTATGTGAAAAGAACACATATGATGAAGCATAGAAACAATACTTGGTTACATGCATGAACTATAAATATTGTGTTAGATATTTTAAAGAGAAACATGTATTTGTCTGCAAAAAACAATAAGTATTATGGAAAGTAAAACAAGCAGTTACTTGGAATAAATGTACTAACTTTGCTTTGTAAAATGCATATGTCTGCATACATGAAATAACGACTAAAACATTAGTTCTGGTTTGGAGCAATGCATATCTCTATGCATAAAATAGATTTTATAAATAGCTCTATGTAGTCAAAGACACTTTTTGTAAAGGGGGTTACGTTTGCTTGAATGATAGTGATGTTTATCATGTTAGCTTTGCCTTCGAAGGGGGCATATATTTGTATCTATTACAGTAATATCTATTGTATTAGAAATATTACTTAGTTACATGCACAAATAAGAAGCTAATAAGCTAGCTCTCTTTGAATACGTTTTCATCTAATTACATGCACGAGAAGCAAAGATAGGTTGCTAGTATCCTTTGAATGAAATGAATAGTTGCAGTGGTTTCCTTTGGATATGAACATGTGCTAATGTGAGAATGATCATACTAACATGGTGATTATTTTGACATGCTTGATAATTATTGGTTTAAACATGAACAATGTTATTAGAAGAAGCGTGTTGTGATATTTTATTTACATCTCATGTATGCACATGAATAAATGTTTAATGATCACCTTTAAAGAATGAGTATTGATTGATTAATACTTTATCCTATCATGTTACCAAAGATGGTTGACGACATCAATGTCAAGAAAGGATGGTGATTTGTGCAAAAGACAAATTATGTTTAACATTGTGGAAGATAAGAACTAATGCTCAATCCTGATGAGTACGAGCTGCAATATGAACTAAAGGTTCATGGTGATGAGTACGAGTTGCGGGATGAGATAATGGTCCATGCTAATGAGTACAGTCTTCAGGATGGTCCACTGATGGGAATGTCATGCCGAAAGCTTATAGAGAGTGGTAATTTGTGGGTAAATGATTTCATGATCATTGTAATAGCTTTTATATAGGTATTATGTATTTTAATTGATATTTTATTGTAATAATTTGTAACAATGGTTAAGGAATAGACTCCCTTAGAAGCCATTAAGTGAGGGGTGAACAACCTCACGATAATTTAATAATAAAATTAAACGTTTACTGGTTTTCACACCATAGGGTTTCTAGGGTATATTGGTGTTTGATGATGTGATTCCTTGCATAATGTAATGTCGATAATGTGATTAATTGATGTAGTTAAAGGAATCATGAAATGGATGCAAGGTTCATTATACATTTTATGTTAACATATTACAACAATAGTTGTTAATGATCACGTAACTTACTATTCCTCTACGAAAGTTACTTTATGTACTAATGAACATTTTATCTAAAGCTTAATTACGAATTTGGATTAGTGATTTGGATAATTACCAGTTGATAATTTGTTTAGAAAAAATCTAACTTCCTACATTTTCATGTGAGGTTATCGAGGTATGTTAAAAGCGGTATCAGAGCTAAAGGTTGCAGCACTGGTGCCTTTTGGAAATGATAAGAAGAAAAAAAACTGAGGTGTGCCACCAGTGAGCATTAGCTCAGGTATGAGTCTAACAATCTACATAGTGATATATATAGTAGACTACTATTGACTTGAGATGTGTGATTCATGTAGTAAGTAATAAAACTTACTAGAAAACTATGCTCATTAAATTTGAACCCTTATGAGGATAAAAGACAATAAAAACCTTGTTACACTTATGAACAATCTTGAACACTCACTAAGCAAAGTGACAATCAACTACCATTTGCAAATATGGAAATATTAATGAGACATTTAATGAACATGGATGAATTTACAATGCACTAATTTTAATGGGTGAATGCATGAATGGAAAATAGGGGGAATGTCCTTGAAGGAAAAAAAAAAGGTGTTTTAAAAGGAAAAACATTGAGTCGAATAGTGAGACTTAACTGTAATACCTAGTTGTTGATTAAGTCTTGTACTCGTTGCATTAAGACATCATTGGTAGGAGTGATCGGTTAGTGTTGTATGACTAACTAATAGAACATATATGCATGCATTGAATTTGATTTAAGCTTATTACAATCTGTAAACAAGTGATTATGGTAGTTACTTCATGTATCAGTCTGTTAATGACAATACTCTGTGGAAATTGGAAATGGTTTGGAAAGTGAATACTTGTTAAATGATGCATATTATGACTAATTTTGTTGATGGGATTTAGTAGTAGTAGCTTAATGGCAACAAGAAAAATTGAAGATAAAAAATTGCATTGTGAATTGCCAATGTAAATGAGAAAGTATAATGTTATATGATATGCACGATTGTGTTACTTGGAAAATCAGAATGCATACAACATGTATGTTAGTTATGTTTCCTATCAATCTAGATATTTTTGACCCATGTTGAGGGTTAAGTGTAAATGCATGGTGTACATGCATGTTTATTTTGTTAATGATAATGATCATCTGGTGCATTATGTAAAATTTTTGTGGCAAAGAGTGGTAAAATAGAAATTTAACATGCCAGACAATTGTTGATGTTAGAGTCGGTCTAGTTATCCCTTCGTCAGAGATCAAAGATCTTTTTGCATTTCATGTTTAGGTGTCCCATCAGTTTTGATCAGTTGCATTTCGTTAGACATGCCATAACTCTGACGGAATGGTTTGTGTCACTCATTCCCCTCGTGCATGGCACTGTTGGTTCAGGTCTAGTCTAAAGCTTCAAAGGTCATTTACAATCATGTTTTAAATTTTTAGGTCTTAGGTCTAGGGTTGAGTCAATTTTGTTTTGAAAATTCTTAGAAGACCAGCAGGCCAGAGGGATGCCTTTGATAGATAGTCACTTCAATAATTTTCATCATTGTACAGATAAAGTATGACTTCTCTTCAAAATTTTGTTTTGAAGATAAGTCATCATCTCCTTTTTGTAAAAAAAAATCAAAAACTTGAATCCTTGAAATGTCCAAGCGTAACCTTGGTCTCCTTTTCCAGAGCATATCACAACTATCCCTGCAAAAAATTATCAAAGAAAATCATTATTTCAACTAAAGTTAAGAAGGAAACCAAAAAGGTCAGAGTCTATTAATTCCAAAAAAGAGTGTCAACGACAAGACATAAGAAAATGGTTTATGGACCAAGCAAAAATCAAAAGGGAGCCTATGTTAAGATATTTCACATCATTTGCAACCCATTCCACATTCCAAGATTGAAGAACATCGTTCCAAAGCGATCTTGTGAATTTTTATGCAAATTGGAGCATTTCCAGGGCGCGCGGCGCATCAGGGGTGCACAACGCATCAGGCAAAAAAGAAAAGTGGAGAATTGCACGCGCACGGCACATCAGAGGCATGCGGCGCATTGGGTGACGCGCGTCACGCACTGAAGTTTACGCCTAAACATGGTCCGGAAAAACACCAAAACGCCTCCTCTCAAGCACAAATTCACAGGTAGGCTTATATCCATGGCTTATTCTTGGTTTTGAATGGTTAATGTAAAGGATTATGATATGTTTTCCCTAGAAAACCAAGTGGAAAAACCCTCCTTTTTCCATTAAATTGCTATAAGAATTTGAATGCAAAAATTGCTGAAAGGTTTCAAAAAACTAAATGTTACCAAGGTTATCATTTTTTCCTACCTCCTTTTGTTCTCCCATCCCCTATATTCATCATTATTTTCCCCAATAATTCCCTTATAAACCCTACACTATCCTCCCTCAAATCCTAATCCCTCACTTCTATTAGAAACACATGATCCATACCTCATCCCAAAACCCTAAAAATCCAAGATTTCTATGTCCCTTCCCTTCTCTAAATTCCTTGTTTTATTTCCATTTTCCCCATTTCCCTAATGTTTTCCCTTTCCTAATAATTCCCTTGTATATTTGTGTCCCCTTGGTCACAACATTTTTGAGCAAAAGAAACAGTCTATAGTCAATTTTGCACACAGTTGTATATCAGCATATATATATTCCAACTATCTTGTTTCTAAAGAACATGTCAGAGACCGAGTCAGTATATGAGTAGGAGTATGACAATGATTCTACACCGGAGGTAAATGTGCCAAATGTGCCACAGAGGTATCACAAAGGTGGCAAAAGTGGTCAGCATGTTAGGGAGGAGCCTACTTCTTTGGATCAATTGTAAGCTTGCCCACTTGCAATGGATTGTTTTCGGTGCCAATCATGTTTCCAATATTATGAGATGATCTCACAAACTTACCATCATCGGGAACTAGTCCGTTTATTTGTTCTAAATTTACAGGATGTTCATGTAAACCTTGCCGAAGTGAATTTCACCTTGTCACCCGAGACTATTGCTTAGGCCACCGGGATACCAAATGTAGGGGAGGAATGGAGCAAACGCAAGCTGCTAAACAGATTTTACTATGAGCCATATATCAAGCCCGGGTATATGAGACACTTGAGTGCAGATTTTCCTTTCAAATTCCTGAAAGATGAGTTTGCCCCATTGAAGGAACTCATCATTCGGTATTTCAGTTGCGAGGGCAGATTCTCGCGTCTCTATGCGTACCATGTCTGTTTGTTGATGCATTTCACAAGGGTACGTATGATGAACATTCCTTTTTTCATGTTTCACAACATAGAGAGAATGGTGCCTTTAGTACAAAGGGAGAGCCCAACACATCAGCATAGGAGCATATATCACTATGCATTGATCAAAATCATAGTGATGCATCAGTTGACACAGCAGGGTATTACTTGGGAGGATTTCATCTCCCGTGATTACTTTTCCACGCTACAGCCTCCTCCAGAGATAGTTCATGATGAGGGAGGGCCTTCACAACAGTTTGACATTCCTAAGACTGAGCATGTCGATGCTCCAACATATGTGACATATCAGCGAGGCCACAGGGCCTTATTTGCATCTACACGACGAGTATTATCTCCACCTGGGGTGGAAGGGGTCTCGTTGACATCATCAGCATAACGAGTATTATCTCCACATCATGTGGAAGGGGTCTCGCCTCCGTCTTCAACATAGATACAGATTCAGGATAGGGGCAAGAGACCCATGGCTGATGAGGGTCCTTCAGGAGGTCAAGACATGGGTATCAT
Source organism: Pinus taeda (assembly GCA_000404065.3). Lineage (NCBI taxonomy): Eukaryota > Viridiplantae > Streptophyta > Pinopsida > Pinales > Pinaceae > Pinus > Pinus taeda. The sequence goes on from APFE030384174.1 coordinate 191,107, forward strand.
TGATGTTGATGCTAGCTCTCCTAACTCGGTGTTAAAGGAGATCATCCAAGAGCAAAGGGCCGAGAATGAGTCACTGCAAAAGAAATTGTAGATGGCTAAGTGGGTGATTAACTACTTGGAGTAGCGCAAAAAACAACTGGAAGATGAGCATAAACTTTATGAGCTGTGGAAGATCCGAGAAGACCGAGAATTGGCCCGAAGGAGACTCGGTGATTTGACACCTATTGATCGAGAATCAATTCTCATCTGGGTAAACACTCATTTGGAGAAGTTTTTGGCGAAAGAAAACAGAGACAAATACATGCTTCATCATATGAAAACTCACTATTGGGCTCGCATGCATGTTTGCAAAGCGAAAATGAAGATCCTAAAGAGGCGTTTGAGCAAAGCGCTAAAGTGACGGAAAAAGCCTGATCCACTCCAAATTTTGGCCGAGGCTTCATTGGTGGGGCACAACACATGATAGAGGGTCTTCACTCTGAATTTGAGCAAATTCAGAGAAAATTTTGTCATTTTGAAATTTTTGGCTTGCAAAATTGGTTTTTTGGCTCAACGCGTAGCGCGCAGCGCGCGACCCATAAGATGGGGAGGTCCAAATCACAAATGGATTGTATTTATGGATTTTTCATGATGAATTATACATGATCAGCCATTTCCAAAGCATTTCATCAAGTTCTGGGTGACCAAAAGGCTCAAAAACATCATGCAAAACACCTTTCTGCCACTTTTTGCACCAACAGGAAGTACTTCCGGGAGAATGCACTTTTGAAGAATCAAATGGACATGAAATTGGAAAATTCCACTTGGGTTAGAAAGTAGACATTCAGGGATTTCCAACAAGCTAACCTGAGCTCAATTTGGATGCCGGAAAGTGCCTCAAAAACAGGTCGAAAGGCGCGCGGCGCACAGTGTTTTTTGGCACAATTTTCAGCCTCACCTAAGCAAATGAAGCCAGTTTTACCAATTTTGACTTGTGATGTGATTTTTCACCCCTCTTGATGTAATTAATGAAAAATTATGTTGATTTTACACTTATTTACCTATTCTAGATGATTCATTCATAAAATAGAAAAACTTTAATGAATGAATTGGTTTCCTAGCTTATAGAGGCAAGTTGTTTTGACTGCCTAGATTATAGTGCTTTGTTTGAATTGGTTGAAACAACTCCTAGGATGATGAGCTCGACCCCTAGAGACAAGGGAATGTGTTTTCTTGCCTATATTATGTATTTTCTTAGTCATTTTCAGGGTTGGACTCTTGGGAATAGCTTGATACACTATTGTACATATTTTATCTGCATTTTTTGCAAAGGAAAGACCAGGGTTTTGCAGCATTATTTGGGATTCATGTGGCTTTATGTGTTGATGGTGTGTTTCTTTCAGTACTTTTAAGTTGTTTATGTGTCCCACTTTCCTTCTTCAATCTTCTGCAATTGAGCAAATGAAGTGTTAAGGTAGAATCCATAAATTTGCCATGCTCTGCCTTTAAATTTGTTTAATTTTCCATGTTTTCATCTATTTAGGGAGAATCCTTGAAAGTTTCTTGATCTCCTTAACCTCTCACCAGTCAGAATATATCCATTCAATCATTTTAAAGGCATCAAAACAATCTCCTATCTTGCCCCAAGTAGACCTCTGCAAAAGTTGTGCCTTATCCTCGCACCCAAAATTGCCCTTCCCTTGAATTCAACAAAACCTCAAAAAAATCAATCTCAAAGTCCTTGTACTTCATACCTAGCCTAAAATTATTCATCAATTTCGTCATCATGAGCGTCATTGATTACCTTTTGTCGAGATTGACTCGGAGAGAGCCATCTCCTGTCCTCGTAGGGCTAGCTATGAGGCTGAGCGTGGTTTGATGTAGCCTTGAGTTTTACCTTATTTCAGCCTAAGGTAGATTTGAGCGCTAACAGTTGACAATTGTGAAAGGCTAGATGGCCTTGGGTTGATGGTGGTTTCTTGGCTGGAGGGGTTGATGGAACTTTCCTGCCCAGATTTCCTCTCCCTAGAGATAAATAATCTCATTAGTGGAAAAGAGTTGGCCAAGATGGTGAAAATGATAAAAAGCCTAAGGCAACTTTGTTGATTTGGAGCGTGGCTGAGGAGGCATAAAATTCCTCATAGGAAGGATGCTCACAAGAGAAATCCTACATTGAACCCTATGTGGTCATTGGATTTCTTGAGATGGATGGCCAGTGGAAAATGAGTTGCACTATGGTCCAAACCGGGTGGTTATCGCCAATTTTGGTGGTAGGATTTTAAAGGCATCAACATTTTCGGCACTAGAAGGAGGGCATGAACTGTGAATAGTGAGTGGATCCAAATACATAGGCCACTCTAAGAGTACAACTCCCTCACCATCTCCTCCAACTTCTCCTTCACATTTTAAATCTCCCATTTTTAAGCAAGAAGTTGAAAAGACAACACCCACTGCTGAAAACTTAAACACACTTGACAGTTCTTCTCTTGAACCCCCCTGAAGTACAATCCTTAATTCATAAACTCAAATGGTTTTCAATATCCCATGAACAGTCTGAGTTATTGCAAGGCAGTGTGACTTTGTAGTATATCCCATTTCAACCTCTTACAAGGTTGCAGAGTGAAAAGCTTAGTATCCCACCAATAAAATTTCCTCTGCCAAGTCGAAAAAGAGCTAGGAAGACACCTTTAAAGTCTAATAGTGAAACTCTTTGCTCATCATCATCCATTCCATCTAAACCATTCCAAATTCATCCATCCATTCCGCAACTCAAGATCATAGTCCAAAAGGGTACAATTACTCCAGCATCCTCTACCCAAGCACTTTCAACTACCTCCTCACCTTCTTCTATTGTTAGTTCAACAATGGCACATAATCAACCTCAACCAAGGCCATGGAACAATCTAGGAGTAGTCACAATATCTACACCTTTCAACCAATTACCAGCCCATCCTAAAAAATGGTTGCTAAAGTTTAATCCTAACATTGTCATATTAGTAGAATAACATATCAAAATATTTATGTTGTCAATAAACTTAAATGGGGTAATAGAAGAAGATGTTGTTTTCAGGATTTTCCCATACACTCTACAAGGAGTAGCTAGATCATGGTTTTTTCATTACCACCAAGATCCATCAATAGTTGTGATGCTTTTCAGGAGCAGTTTTTAACCAAGTTTGGAGACGATAGGTCCATAGCAACATTGATTAATGATCTCTCCAATTTTAAATTTGAGCCAAAGGAACCCATCAAAGACTTCAACTCGTGATTTAATAAGTTGCTAAATAAAATTCCTGCTACATCCAAGACTAGTGAAGAAGTCTGAAGCGAATAATATATTTTTGCCTTGCCTTCAAATATAGCCATCTTTGTTGATAGGGCTGCCAAACACACATTAGCAGAAAATATGAAGGAAGAAATCAATGTTGAAAAACGTATCATTGATTTAGAAATGAAAAATTCTCTTGAAGAAAGAAATTATAAAAGGGTTACTTTTAAAGACGATTTAAAAAAGAAAGCGGCTAAAGACCCATATGACGTGCAGGGTTTGCAAAATGTTTTGAAAACTATGTCCAATGAAATGGTGGAAATAAAAAAGAAGGTAGTTCAAACTTATACTAAAATACCATTTAGAAACTTCAAAAAGAAATCAGAAAAATGAACCAAAACCACCTAATGTTATATCTAATGCAGAATCAGATCTAGATGAAGATGAAGATGAAGACATAGTTTTATCATCAGAGGAAACAAAAGATGATGAAATAATTGAATGTCATGGGATGTGGGACTTTATCTTGCATAATTCTGATAATGAGAGTGAACAAGTGGCCCTCCTAGTAAATACCAGAAGTAAAAATGTAGTAGAGCCTCTTCAAACAAATCCAAAGAAGAAAATTTCAAGCCTTGTTACTAAGGACAAATATCCCATGAAGAAAACTCCAGTTGTGCCTACCCAAAATCAACCATCATCTTCCAATCCACCCTCATCATCGAAAACATTAGTAGTCTCTGATTCTATGGATTACAACATTGAGGAAGACATGAAGAAGACTTGAGAAAATATTTCTTTATGTGAACTTAGCAAGCTCAAACATCAACAGAAGTTGTTACTTAAAGAATTAAATGCAGTACCTTCTTCTCGTCTTGCAAATGTCATATTATCCAAGACTGCTAAAGGATTAGGTAAACCACCATCGGATAAAGTAAATTCTACTGATGTTGTTTTGATCGAAGATAGGCCTAATTCTCATACTCCTCCTTTTCTCTTGACTTATGAGATTTATAACAGAAATCTACATAACTGCCTGATTGATTCAAGGGCTTCATCAAACATAATGCCAGCTTTGGTTTGCTCCATATTAAATAATGAACCTCAGAAATCTATATTCCATATTGTTTAGTTAGATTGAACTAAGGTGAATTTTTAGGAGAGATTAATTCAGTCACCATTAGATATCAACTAATCTCAAAGTAGTTCAAAGAATTGATATATTGATTCCTGACATCCCTGAGTTTTAGGGTTTAATTCTAAGCAAGGATTGGTCTGAAAAACTCCATGGTTACATCTCCACTGATTGGTCTCACATGTGGCTTCCCTATAAAGGGAAACCAAATCAAATCAAAATTGATTGGGAGAAACACATGACTCATACAGTAACGGATTTTGAACAAGAAAACCAACCTGTAGCTTTCAGTAACAACATTCTCGGAAATTACTCAGCTCAGCCATTCTTTGGAAGTTTTAATTCTCAACATTCACCTTTTCATGTTAATAGTTTCGCATCACAAATTGAAAATTTATCTCATACTCATACCTCAAGATGTGTTAGTGTTGTTAATGAACTTGTAAATAGATCTGTAGGTAAGCCTTTGTTTTGGTCTTTATATTTTGATGGATCAAAATCCAATAAAGGTATGGGAGCAAGATGCATTTTAGTTAGTCCAGAAGGGGAAAAAATATGTTATCATGTAGAGTAGAATTTGAGTGTACCAATAACACTATGTAATATGAGGCATTGATTCAAGGGCTCTATAAAGCAATAGGCCTGAATATTTAATATCTAAAATATTTTGGTGATTTCAAAATTGTCATTAAACATGTAAGGAACACTATCCATTACCTTTCAGGACATCTAAAACATTATCAATCCCTTGTTCAAGATCTCATAACTCATTTTATAGCATTCAAAATTTCTCCTATTCCCTGATCTTAGAATTCAGCAGTTGATTTATTGGCTAATATTAATTTTAAGGTCCTTCCATCTGAGGATTATAGTCTAGACAGGTTTTCGACTGAATTAATTTTTCATCTTTCCAAGACAATGTTACCAATTGTTGTGTATTTAATCATGATGAGGACAATTTAAATTTCTTAACTTCTAAAAAATCTTATGATGGCCATATTATTGATGAAAATGATCATGATCTTCAAATAAAACAAAGACCAAATGAGAATTCTATTCCTAAATCTGTCATCAAGCTAGAAGATCTCTATGATATCAAAGATAGATTCAAGAAGGTTACTAATGCAAAAATCCAAAGTTATAATTTAAGGTTTGAATTATTAAATCTTGGCACTGAGACCAAACCACAAAATGTCAATCTAGGACTTGAACTCACATCAGAAGAAAGAATTTATTTCATCAGATTATTAAACAAATTCAAAAATGTTTTTTCTTGGAATTATGAATATTTAAGCACTTATGATACTTCTATCATTCAACACAGAATTCCCATGATTTCTGATGAGAAACCTTTACAACAAAAGTTAAGGAAAATTCACCCAAATATGTAATGTCAAATCAAAATAGAGTTGAATAAACTTCTGAAAGATAAAATAATTTTCCTAGTTAGACATTCTAAATGGGTTTCAAACTTGGTACCTGTAAGAAAAAAATGGTGATATTAGGATTTGAATATATTTTAGAAATCTCAATAAGGCATGTCAAAAAGATAATTTCCCATTACAGATACTTCAATCAGTAGTTGGTTCAGAGTTGATGTCCTTTCTTGATTTTCAAGGTACAATTAGATACTGGTACATCCAAATGATGGACTAAAAACTACATTTAGAACTAAATAGGAAACATATGCTTAACAAAAAATGCCTTTTGGTTTGGTAAATGTTTGAGCTACTTTCCAAAGATCCATGGATATAGCCTTCAAAGGTTTGATTAATAGGTTAGTTGTTGTTTACCTAGATGACGTAACGGTCTTTTCCAAGAAAACAGCCAATCATTTACCTAATTTGAAACAGATCTTTGAATGATGTAAAAGGTATGGGATTTCTCTAAATCCCAAGAAATCATTATTTTCTCTTAATGAAGGTAAACTCTTAGGGTTTATTGTATCCAAAAATGGCATATATATTGATCCTGATAAGATAAAAGAGATTGATGATCTTCCTTTGCCACATAATAAGAAATCAATGCCATCATTTTTGGGATAGATAAATTTTGTAAAAATATTTGTTCCTGATTTTTCTCATATAGTCTTGCCTTTGCAAACCATGATTAATAAAAATTTAGTTTTCAAATTTGGACATAATAAAAAAGATGCTTTTGAATCAATCAAAAAATAAATCATTAATGCTCCTGCATTAAATACTCCAAATTTTTCTAGTCATTTTATTTTGTATAATTTGGCCACTGAAACATCTTATACTGTTGTTTTAACACAAATCAATGATCAGCAAGTGGAAGCACCCATATCCTTCTTTAGTTCTAATTTACAAGGTGTTGAACTTAACTATTCTAAAGTTGAAAATAAAGCTATTGTTTTGTTTAAATCCATCAAACACTTTAGGCCATTCCTCCTAAAAACACACACAAAAGTAATAGTCCCATTCTCTGTAGTGAGGTAATTGCTAGTTCAAAGGGAAGTAGGAGAGAAGAGAGCTAATTGGGTAACAACTTTACAAGACTATGATCTTGATATTAAACCAATAAAAATTGTGAGAGGACAAGGTTTTTTGCAGGTTATTAGGAGGAGATTCTAATATTCCAGAACATGAATATTTAGATAATACTCTTCAAGTGAACAAGATAAGTATCATAAATTCTGAATCGCAGTATGTCGATCTGATCTTTTACTTTAAAAATGGATATTCTCCTCCTGATTTCAGTTACAAAAACAAACTTGCCTTAAGATGAAAGGAAAAACTCTTCGAAATCATTGATGATGTGTTATTTAGAAGAAATTATGATTCAATTTTACTAATATGCCTTGAAAAACTGAAGCACAAAAGGTTTTACAAGAATTACATGATGGTCCAGCAGGTGGACATTTTGGAAGAGATACTACAGCTCACAAGATAATACATGTTGGATATTATTGGCCCACTTTGTCTAAAGATGTCCATGACTATGTAAGGAAATGCAAGATATGCTAAACTGCTAGTGGGAGACAAAGGAAACCAACCTTTCCATTACAACCAGTAAGCATTGAGCAACCATTTGAACAGTGGGGGCTTGATATCATAGGAGAGATTTTCTAGTTTCTTTCAAGGAACACAGTTACATCCTTATAGCCATGGATTACTTCACAAAGTGGGTAGAAGCAATTCCATTAAAGGTAGCCAATTCTAATGCAATCATTGAATCTATTGACCAATTCATCATTACCAGGTTTGGTGTACCTAATGCCCTTATTTTTGACAATTCATCTTATTTTTTCGATAGGTTTTAAATTAAAATATTTTGCATATTACTACCCTCGAGGTAAGGGTTTCGTAGAATCAACTAATAAGAATCTCATTAAGATTATTAAAAGAATTGTTGATCAAAATCAAAAGAATTGGAAAAACTCTTTGATATTTTCATTATGGGTAGATCACATAACTCAGAAGGCCTCAATAGGTGCTTCTCCTTTTAACTTAGTATATGGGAAAGAAGTTGTAATACTTTCAAACTTAGCACTCCCATCTCTAGCCCTAGTACAATTTATTGAAGAAAATCCTTCTTCCTCTATTCATTTAATATTTGATCAAATCCTCAAATTGGAGGAGGAAAGAGAGAAGGCCAAAATCACTCATGCTAAGCATCAACAAGTCATTAAATCTTCTTTTGATGCAAGTTCTACTGGCTCAAAAAATTTACAAATTGGTGATCTCGTGTTCAAATGGGATAGAGGAAATGAAGACAAAGGTAAACATACCAAGTTTCAAAAGAGGTGGCTTGGACCATTTCAAATCATTGAAAAGATAGGCTCATCAACATTCATATTGCAAGATTTATTAGGAAAGAGAGATTATCTTCCTATGAATGGGCTTACCTTAAAGACATTATTTTCTTAAGGAGGTAACCACTTCTTACTTGTAAATATTCTTTAGACAAGTTTTTTTTATTCTAGAAAATAATGCTGTAAATAGTCTTCCATTGGCCTTTTACTATTTTTAATATCTTTAAGAGAATATTGTAAATACCTGCTTTCAATAGGTGGAAACGTTTAAGGAAATGATTATAGGTTTGGAAAGATGAATAAAATATGAAACTCTAACAACCTCTTTAAAGTTTGTAAAATCTCCCAAAGCCTTGAAAATACTATAAATAATTTTAAGTTTTATAAAGTTAAGAGAGGTTATTCATAAAAAGTAAAGACTTATCCAAGCTTAGCATCCATAACTCTAAAAATGTCATCGATAAACTCTTAAGGAGAAAGTCATTCACCCCATCGACTAAGTTTATGACTTTTCAGAGTATAATTCTAAAATATGTTTGATATAAAAGATAAGAGGTCTCATCATGAGCCTTCTTACTATGATCATAGGGAACTAATTAAACTGACATTACCAATACTGGATATCAAAACAGGGCAATGGCTTATAATCATAATACAAGGGGTCTCATTGCAAGCCAACTTGTTTAGTTAAATTACAACCAGTGAATGGCATTGTAATCAACTGGCTCCCAGACTAGGACAATGGCTTTTTATCTTAAAAAATTAAAAGAATAAAGATAAAAAAAATATATGTAAACATATATTTTTGAGTTTATCTTTCAAAATTTATACTCTTAGATGGATGGGACAATGAATGATTGATGGTCAAAAGGTAATCTTGTCGAGACTATAGATGTTTGTTGACAACATAGGCACTACCTATGACAAAAGAGTAAATTTAAAAGATAAGTTGGAAGAGCCCCCTACTTTATCTTTATCAACCAATTAAAGCTTGAAGAAACCCAAAATGTTTCTATTTTTTAAGGGATTGTAAAAGAAATTACAAAAAAAGTTATTTTATTCAAAGTTAATTTTTATTTAGTTATTCTTGGATGGTTTTCTTTATCCTCAATTGCTTCCAAACTAAGAAAATTTTAGATATAGAATTATTTTTCATAGATAACCATTTCTCCCAGTGAATCACCAATTGTTGTGTCATAAAACAACCCTCCCCATTTCAAAAATTTTCATATAAAACTTTAATAAGAAATGGGTCCCATTTTGGAATATAAATAAAATCAATAAAACCTTTGAAAATAAATTTTTATCATAGCTCATATAAAATTTGCTTTTAGCACAGGTTAAATTGCAATAGCAATTTGTAAATCTATCTAACTCATGAAAGTCCTCTTGATAAGGTCTGATCCAATTTGAATTGTAATAAAACCTTATCATAAACTTTTATCGAAGGAAAAAAATTATATAAACGAATTACCACATCACGTCCATCTTTTATTTCAACGGTGAACTTAGAGTGTTCCATTTAAATCTACTGATGCAATAACTCTATCAAAAATCGCATATCACTACTCATCAAAAAGTTGTCCCAAGTGTTCATATATGCGATATGCCAATCACAATCGTGCATTGCTGAAATCATAAAACACATTTCAAAATCCCCTTTGAAGTCTTCCGATGTGATTTCATTATTGTGTAATGTGTTTTCAATAAAGGAAAAACATGAAGTATTACACACATTTGCGGTTTAAATTTATAAGTCAATTATAAAGAAAAAACAAATGATTTACAAATTTTAAAAGCTATGCCGCCTCCCCATGCCAGCTTACCATTGATCACAATCACAACCATCCAAAGGATAGATTTAAGCAGGACACTTGTAACTCCCAATCTGTGATATGTGATTATCGCTAATCGTTGCTCGGGGAGTCTTGATACTCATTCTAAAAAAGGACCATTATAAATTTGCGGTGCGACATATCATTACAGCATTAAAGTTTCACATTGGAAGTTATGACGAAATCATTAATAAGCAATTATGGTTGAATCCTTCAAGGATTTCATCCATGGTAGCTTAATATATTACAAAGCTGTATCATCTATTACGCTTAATTGTTATTAGTGCTATATGCCGTGTGTTAAATTTGAACAAGTGTTTCCACTGTTACGTCCTTCTATTTCATTTTGCAAAGCAAATCTGAACTCATCAGTCCAACAAAAATGACTAAGAAATCTCATAAAGTAAGGATCCCCATCATAACAAAAGATGAACTAGCAAAGTTGGTGTTGATAGCTAATACTACTTGTCTTGGCCTTGGCAATGCTTCATGGGAGAGTATATATAATCTACTCAAAACCGAGGATCCAACCGAAATTGAGGAAGAAGGAGGAACAACTGATTCAAGTGATAAATCAAAGAATACTGTTAAGGATTTGACCAGCTCCTTCCTCCACAGAATAGCGGCCCGTGCCAAAGTGTTACCCCACAATGACCTAGTGAGATGGGTAATTGAGAGTATCAACATAATTGATAGAGCATTTTTTACTACCGATGGAAGGATGTTCGAGTCATTAAGGGTGGAAGATGTCAAGAAGATGTATCATTTGGCGGATCCCAAGAAACATTACAACAAGGAATTTTTAGAAGCTTTCGCCAAGGAGAACGATGTGGAGTTAGACCCTATCAAGCAGTGGAGACATTTCTTGAACAAATGTAAGCACGAATCTTCTAGTATGTACTCCATAGACTCCTTAGCATCTCCCTATTGATATATTGGCACTATGATATGTAGACTCTTTGGAGTCTCTGAATTAGCTAGGTTTTCCATATAAATGGAGCCTTTAATGGAAGCAATAATTAACTCTTATATCATGTATTAGGAAACCATTTTATCAGATAAAATGGCCAACCAAATCCTTGATTATAGGAGAAATAGTTTTGTAACTACTCGGATAATACCCCCATTCTATATGAGTGCCTACATCATGGATAGCATCTGTTTCAATTCTGACTACCCCATTTTAGGTTGGAAATGGACTCCTCAAGACCTAACTCCTATTCACATTTATCATAAGTATTTGTGGAAAGCACATTATAAAGATCATATATATAGCCTCTGCCATGGTTTTGTTTTACCCGTTCATCAGGCCATATTCAACAAACCTGCTCCTCGGTTATCTGATGAGGCCAGTATTAACCTACATCAATACGCACTTGGTTTGGTGAAGAAAATTTCACCTATATCATACCTTTTGGTAGCACCATAGATCCACACATTCTCCTGTTGTACATTCCTGATAAGCTATTGGATAGAGAAATAGCATACCAGATAACAAAAACAAGAATATCCTGGAATCCCAAAGAGTCCAAGAAACAAATGTGGCATTCAATCCCCCCTCCGATGTGGTACTTACTCACTACATTATTTCAAATATGTAGATAAAGAAATAGAGAAGATAAAAATTCTAAAGTTAGCAATCATTCCCAAGAGACAGTATGATCCAAAAGCAATGGCTTACAACTTTACCTCTCAGGTGAAAATTGCTAGGTTTGAACATAAGAAAGATGATTATTATGACTTTTTCACTTCGTCTGAGTTATTTTCACAGGTAAAACATCTAGCAAAGATCAAATTGGGAGTAGAGGGGTTAGATCGATTTATGAAGTTCAAGACACAGAGGTTACAAACACTACCTCTGGACTTGTTTAACACTACCCCTATGGTGTAGCAAGAAGGCCACATTGATGAACAAACTACTAAGAAGTCTCCAAAAAAGGAGAAGAGTCCTGAAAAGGAGAAGAGCCTAGAAAGGGAGAAGAGTCCCGAGAAGGAGCGGACCAATGAATGGACCAGTGAGCTCCTAGATACTAATGTAAATATTGATTCCAACTTAATCAAGGAATGGAAGTAGTTTGATCAAATGATCAAGAACCAGAATCACTCCCAAAACCTCATTACGCCAAAATTTCCTACAACACGGGAGCTTATTGTTACTAATATTCCAATTGAAGGGGTAGTCAGCACACTTAACATTCACCATGATATTGAAATAATTCGTGAGAATCCTACAGAAGAGATTGTATTGAAGGTAGAAGAAATACCACCCCTAGATTTATTTTACAGTCCAAAGCATAGGGTTGTGGTCAAAAGATGGAGGAAAAAGATAAAAATTAACCAAGGACCACTCTGAAGTCCTTGAGCTGAACTAATGAATGTGGTATGGAAAGACTCAAAAGTCAATCCTTCTGAAGATTTAACCAAGTTATCTCAATATATAGGTGCCTATGCAGCTGCTACAATGGCAAGGCATATGAAGTTGTATAACTAATCAAGGAAAAGTATCTAAGGGTCACCCAACCTGAAGGGAAAACGACAGTGGAACAATAAAGGATCAATCAGTTTGAGCAATAGCTAGCAGAGAAAAAACATCAGAATGAGCAACTAAAGGAACGGTTGAATCTAGACAAGCAAAAGATTGATCAGCAGGTTCTTTAGAAATAATGAAAGTTGTCTCAAGAACTTAACAAGCTTCAAGTGGCAATTCAACAACAAAAGAAGGCTAAAGAAGAACAAATTGCATAGTTACAATTATAGGTAGAGAAATTCAAGGGTTATCCAAAGGTTAGTGAATTCAAGAGAGAAGCCCTGGAAGTGACCATAACCTTCTCTCGACAATTAAATATCCTTTGCCATAAAATCTCATTAGTTGATCCATTGTGCACTATCTCTGCATCACAAATTAAACAAGAAGTTGACACCAGGCTACTATTTGAAAACACAGATTAATAAGATAAAAAAAAAATTTCTCTTCGCAAAGTTCTGAAGAAGGCATAGCTGCCAATCTACTGAAAATCCAAGAATTGCACAAGGAAATTTTATTTTTGGAGTGGGAATCACAGTTAATAAAGGACAAAAGATCGACTTCTATAGCTAGGGCTACAACGAACAATGTGATCAATTTGGTAAATGACAACTTATATTTAGCTAACTTGATTTCCGATTTCTCTCCAGGAAAACTTCCAGAAGCAAAAGAACTAGAAGGTCAATGGAGATAGGATCTGGCAAGCAGAGAAGAACAAAAGTGAAAAACTTGACTTGGGATACATTTTGGATTATCCTAGTCAAGCGACATAGCTAGCAGATGGACACAAAATGCCGTTCTGACATAGTCAATCTCATGCTTCCCAAACTCTTCGATGCTACGTACACAGCTCAACTACATTCCAAGTTGAGTCATCCGCTAGAAATTTAGAAAATGCTCTCAATTTGTCAATTGTAAGTGCAAGAGAACAATTAGATACAATGAATCAGTTCAAAGGCTATCATACTGTTATTTTGATAAATAAAATCCCAAATTTTAATGTTTTCAGTTTCAACAACTCATAGCATTTTTTATTGACAATTAGTTTTTATTTTATTATTTAAACCATTGCATGTCTTTTAAGAAAGGGTCCTCAATTTGTATAAGATTTCACTTGAGAAGTTGTACTTTTGTACTTCTAAATGTCTTTCTATTTGTAGTGGATCAAGGTTCTACATTTTTGTGAAGAAACATTTTCAAGACCTACACTTTTGTATTTCGCGGAAGATTTTCTCAAATAAGAAAGTGGAATCAGAGTGTTACTTACATTGGAAAGACTCAAATGCATGTTTTATTCCTATCACTATTTTTCTCTCGTTTCCTTATCTGATGAAGCATTCCTTTTAAAAGTTGTTATTGTTGATATATGTATGCTTTTCAAATAATTATTTATCATGTCATTTCTGAAGACTTAGAATTGTTATCCTTTAAAGATATATCTCAGTGATATACATTGTTATAAATGCAATATGTTTTTATAATCACTTTGTTTAATTTCTTACATTATATGTTAATGCATATTTCTATTGATAAGCAAGACATCTATTTCATTATTTACCTTTTAGGAATCATCAAAAATCGCATCATTTATAGAACACCCGGGTTATATAAGTATATTTATATATTCTAAGTTATAGACTTATCATCTTCCTTATACATTAGAAAACAATCATCCATCAAACCATTCATTAAATGGGAAATTGGTCCCATAATATCCAGTCAGAGCCACCACACCAAACGGGAAAGGAGTTGTAGTAAAGGTTCGGACCGGGTGATTATCTCCAATGTTGGTGCTAGGATTTTAGAGGCATCGATAGGTTCTTGAAAATAACTATGTGAAAAGAACACATCTAAGGAATCATAGAAACAATATTTGGTTACATGCGTGAAAATATAACTATTGTGTTTGATATTTTAAAGAGAAACATGTATTTGTGTGCAAAAAAGAATAAGTATTATGGAAAGTAAAACAAGTAGTTATTTGGAATAAATTTACTAACTTTGCTTTGTAAAATATATATATCTGCATGCAAGAAATAATGACTAACACATTAATTCTGGTTTAGAGCAATGCATGTCTCTATGCATAAAATAGATTTTGTAAATAGCTGTATCTTGGCAAAGATGATTTTTGAAAAGGGGGTTACATTTGCTTGCATGATAATGATGTATATCATGTTAGATTTGCCTTATAAGGGGGCATGTATTTGTATCTATAATATTAATATCTATTGTATTGGAAACATTACTTAGTTACATGCACAGAGAAGAAGCGAAGATAGGTTGCTAGTATCCTTGAAATGAAATGAATGGTTGTAGTGGCTTCCTTTGGATATGAGAATGTGTTGGTGTGAGAATGATCATACTAATGTGGTAATTATTTTTACAGGCTTGATAATTATCGGTTTAAACATGTACAATGTTATTAGAAGAAGCACGTTGTCATATTTTATTTACATGTCATGTATGCACATGAATAAATGTTTAAGGATCGCTTTTACATAACGATTATTGATTGATTAATACTTTAACTATTCATGTTACCAAAGATGGTTGATGACATCAATGTTAGGAAATGATGGTGATTTGTGCAAAAGAAAAATTATGTTTAACATTGTGGAAGATAACAAATAATGGTCCATTTTGATGAGAATGATCTTCAGGATGGTCCACTGATGGGACAATCATGCCACAAGCATATAAATAGTGGTAATTTGTGGGTAAATGGTTTCATTGATCATTGTAATAGCATTTAGATAGGTATTTTGTATTTTAATTGGTAATTTATTGTAATATTTTGTGACAATGGTTAAGGGATGGACTCCCTTAGAAGCCATTGAGTGAGGGGTGAACACCATCATGAGCATTTCATAATAAAATTAAACGTTTACTAGTTTTCACCCTACGGGGTTTCCAGGGTGTATTGGTGTTTGATGATGTGATTCCTTGCATAATGTAATGTTGATAATGTGATTAATTTATGTGGTTAAAGGAATCATGAAATGGATGCAAGGTTCATCATACATTTTATGTCAACATATTACAACAATGGCTATTAATGGTAACACAACTTACTTCCTCTACGAAAGTTACTTTGTGTACTAATAACAATTTTATCTAATGGTTAATTATGAATTTGGAATAGTGATTTGGATAATTACCTATGGGTAATTTGTTTAAAAAAAATATAACTTCCTACATTTTCATGTGAGGTTATCGGGGTATGTTACAAGTGGTATCAGAGCTAAAGGTTGCAGAACTAATGCGTTTGCGAATTGGTAAAAGAAAATAAATCAAGGTATGCCACCCGTGCAAATTAGCTCAATTATACATAGTGATATATACAGTAGACTACTATTTACTTGAGATGTGTGATTCATGTAGTAAGTAATAAAACTTACTACAAAACTATGTTCATTAAATTTGAATCCTTATGAGGATAAAAGACAATAAAAACTTTGTTACACTTATGAACAATCTTGAACACCCACCAAGGGAAGTGACAGTCAACTACCAACTTTTGCAAATATGGAAATATTAATGAGACATTTAATGAACATGGATGAATTTACAATGCACTACTTTTAATGGGTGAATGCATGAATGAAGAATATGGGGAATATCGTTGAAGAAAACAAAAAGTGGTGATTTAAAAGGAAAATAATGAGTCGAATAGTGAGACTTAACTGTAATAGCTAGTTTTTGATTAAGTCTTGTCGAAACTGCATTAAGAGATCATTGGTAGGAGTGATTGGTTAGTGTTGTATGACTAACTAATAAAACGTATATTCATGAATTGAATTTGATTTAAGATTATTACAATTTGTAAACAAGTGATTATGGTAGTTACTTCATGTATCAGTCTGTTAGTGACAATACACTGTGGAAATTGGAAATTATTTGGAAAGTGAATACTTGTTAAATGATGCATATTATGACTAACATCGTTGATGGGATTAAGTAGTAGTAGCTTAATGGCAACAAGAAAACTTCAAGATAAAACAATGCATTGTGAATTGAAAATGTAAATGAGAAAGTATAATGTTATATGATATGCATGATTGTGTTACCTGCAAAATCAGAATGCATACAACATGTATGTTAGTTATGTTTCCTATCAATCTAGATATTGTGGACCCATGTTGAGAGTTAAGTGTAAATGCATGGTCTACAAGCAAGTTTATTTTGTTAATGATAATGTTCATATGGTTCATTATGTAAATTTTTATGGGAAAGAGTGCTAAAATAGAAATCTAACATGCCAGATAGTTGTTGATAATTGTGAAAGGCTAGAGGGCCTTGGGTTGATGGCGGTTTCCTGGCCGGAGGGGTTGATGGGACTTGCCTGCCCAAATTTCCTCTCCCTAGAGATAAATGATCTTAGTAATGGAAAATAGTTGGCCAAGATGGTGAAAATGATAAAAATCTTGAGGCAACTTTGTCGATTTGGAGCTTGTTGGAGGAGGGAAAAGATTCCTAATAGGAAGGATTCTCCAAAGAGAAATCCTATATTGAACCCTATGTCGTCATTGGAGTTCTTGAGATGGTTGGCCAGTGGAATTCCATAGTAGACCAAGTATGGTCTCTATCAAAGAACTATCTGGATGTGAAAATGACTCGATCTAGTTGTGGAAACCAGTTCCCATTGGTTGGGAATAGCATTCTTTTACCACTATGATTCTTGTAGAAGAAAAAAATAATTAATTAGTTTTGTGTTATTTAAAGATATATATAATAATTATAATATAATTATATATATATAATGTTAAATTATGCAATTTTTAATACGAAAATTATCTTATGCTAGTAAGGAGATTTGAATTTTAGGTCATAATTGTATTACCCAATCTTTGAATGTTTAGTAGGGGCTAAGACCAATTTTTACTTGGTGCATCTATTTACTATTTTGATGATTAGAGAGATAGGTGCTCTTTGGGTACTTTTATAAGTATGGTGTGGATGTCTTTAGCGGTAGTTAAGATAGTGTGCATGTGGTGGAGTGATTTATAATTTTGATGATTAGAGTTTTAGTGCTCTCTAAGTACTTGTAAGAGTAATATGATTTAAATATCACTTGACAATGCATAATCGATTAATAGTTAAACGTATTTCATGTGATTAAAAATGTTGTGACTAATGTAATCAAATTTGTTAGTCATATATTACAGGGTACTTTCCATGAAGTGCGCACGGGTTGTCAAACCATTCTTAGAGAATTTTCATGAAAGTTACCATGACTTCCAAGAGTAATTGGTAAGTAATTGTAAGTTGGTATAGAGATTTTGGTTTTCTTCTATGACTTTGAATAAGATTCAAGTGAGAAAAAGTAGAACTTGCATATTTTTGTAGCTATAAATGCTTATGACTATTATTCAAAACATTATTGTTTCATTTAATGGTATTTTTGGAAATGAAAAATCATTCACTTTGAAGGAGAATCCTTTTAGGTTGCTTAGATTATTATTTCATGAGTAGAAGTTAATGATAAACACCAAGAATGGCGTTCCCTTTAAGGAGGGAGTATGTAACATCTCTAAAATATCAATATAACATTTACCATTTATAAGAATATTTTTATTCTAACATGATTAATGATTCATTTATTTGCTGAAATGTTATAGTTAAGTCAAGAAGTAGTTAGGGTTAAATCAAGAAATAGTTAGGGTTAACAGTTCTTGATCACGACCTTGTCATTTGTTATGTATATCAGAGATCTATTTCATGGTGAAAAAACAAACGTTTCTCAATACTCTACCTCTTGCTAAGTGATTCACAACCCAGTCTCTGCAAGAAAGGCTTTGTAACCCACATGGACCTTTTCCTAGTCCAACAATTTGACAGAGCATCAATTTCTTGAAATTTTCACTATCCACTTTCGATCATGCCAATATCTCCTATTTAACCTTTGACACAAAAATTACATCATGTATCCATTTTTTGTGCATGAAGAATTTCCAGGTGCCATTTATCGTGCTTGCCGACGAGTTCATTTTCCCACTAGAGTTTATCTTTATTCTCATCATATTCCTTTTTACGGTATTGGTTTTCCCATCGAAGATCATTAAAAGCCTTGTAGAGGACATGGAAAGAGGAAAATAACATTCACGTTCTTTCGTTATGGAGTCATTTTTGCAATTGGCTAATCAACTAGGGTTTAAGATAAGTAATCCAATATTTTTTGAAGGAAAATATATGTGTTTAATTGGGTGTCTTTTGACACATATATTTTCCTTCAAAAAACAACGGATTACTTATCTTAGACCGTAGTCAATTAGCATATATATATATATATGTATATATATTATATATAATCAGCGCATGCAAGCAAGCAATGTCTAACATATATGAGTATTATCTATCTTTTGAAAAGCTAAGTTATTATATTTTCTTAAAAAGAAAAAATATAAGTTACTATATTTGCCTAAAAAAATAGTTTATATATATCATTGTCGGTAGATAAAGATAGTGATTATATATTTTTCTTGGTAGAGAAAATATGCTACTACACGTAGATAAAGATTGTTACTACTATAGATAGAAAACGATTGTTATTATATATATTTGCATCATTAAAAGATAAGTAACCTTTCTTATCTTTATATAACAATGCATATGCCTTTTATGTAAGAAAAGATAGGATGCATGCACTTTTCCTAAAAAGGGATTTTGTACAAGTGTAGGAAATGATAAAAACCTAAGTTATTTTCTTGGAAGTGAATATAGATTAAAGTGGGAAACATGTGAAATAATTTCACGGGTGGTGAAAAATTAAAGAGAAATGTTAATTAGATTATTTCTCTTGGAAATTGAGATTTCCTTTTGAAACAGGTAGTTTTAATAACTACCTTATGTGTTTATAATGCATAATTATTTGTTGAATAAAAGATAAGTTATTTGTCTTAATTCCTTTGCAAGAGTTTGGAAAGTTACATCTTTTGGTGGATAAAAAGATAAATGACTTCTGTGTTGTAAATTGGATAGTTTGATTTAACTGCATGATTTAATGCACAAAAAGTTAACATTATTATTGTATTAGTTCTTACGCCTAAAGGAAAGGTTCATTATGATACTTTCATGAAAACAAGTGCATGGGAACTTTTTATGATACTTTCTTAGAAACAAATGCATGAGAACTTGTACATAGAACAGAGAAACTATGTTGTGTTTCTGAAAATAACTATGTGAAAATAACACATATGAAGAAGCATAGAAACAATAGTTGGTTACATGAATGAAAATATAACTATTGTGTTACATATTTTAAACAAAAACATGTATTTGCATGTAGAAAATAATAAGTATTATGGAAAGTAAAACATGTAGTTAGTTGAAATAAATGTACTAGCTTTCTTTTGTAAATACATATATATGCATGCAAGAAATAATGACTAACACATTACTTTTGGTTTAGAGCAATGCATGTCTATATGCATACAATAGATTTTATAAATAGCTCTATCTTAGGAAAGATGCATTTTGAAAAGGGGGTTACATTTGTGTGCACGATAATGATGTCTATCATGTTAAATTTTCCTTAGAAGGGTACATGTATTTGTATCTATTATAGTAATATCTAATGTATTGGAAAGATTACTTAGTTACATGCAAAAAGAAGAAGCTAAGAGGCTAGCTCTCTTTGAATAAGTTTTCATCCAATTACATGCACAAGAAGTAAAGATAGGTTTCTACTATCCTTTAAATGAAATGACTGGTTGTAGTGGTTTCCTTTGGATATGAACATGTGCTAGTGTGAGAATGATCATGGTAACGTGGTAATTATTTTGACATGCTTGATAATTATCAGTTTAAACATGTACAATGTTATTAGAAGAAGCATGTTGTGATATTTTATTACTTCTCATGTATGCAAATGAATAAATGTTTAAGGACAAATTTTAAATAATGATTATTGATTGATTAATACTTTATCTAATCATGTTACAAAATATTGTTGACGACATCAATGTTAGGAAAGAATGGTGATTTGTGAAAAGATAAATTATGTTTAACATTGTGGCAGATAAGAACTAATGGTCCATGCTAATTAGTATGAGTTGCAGGATGAACTAATGGTCCATGCTTATGAGTACAAGTTGTAGGATGAACTAATGGTCCATGCTGATAAGTATGAGCTACAAGATGGTTCACTGATGGGACAATCATGCCACAAGCATATAAGAGTGGTCATTTGTGGGTAAATGGTTTCATGATCATTGTAATAGCTTTTAGCTAGGTATGTTGTATTTTAATTGATATTTCATTGTAATATTTTGTGAAAATGGTTAAGGGATGGACTCCCTTAGAAGCCATTGAGTAAGGGGTGAACTTCCTCATGAGCGTTTAATAATAAAATTAAATGTTTGCTAGTTTCCACCCTATGAGGCTTCCATTGTATATCGGTGTTTGATGATGTGATTCCTTTCATAATGTGATGTTGATAATGTGATTAATTAAGTGGTTAAAGGAATCTTGAAATGGATGCAAGGTTCATCATATAGTTTATGTTAACATATTACAGCGATTGTTGTTAATGGTCATGCAACTTACTATTCCTCTATGAAAGTTACTTTATGTTCTAATGAACATTTTATCTAATGGTTAATTATGAATTTGGAATAGTAATTTGGATAATTACCAGTGGGTAATTTGTTTAAAAAAATTCTAACTTCCTAGATTTTCATGTGAGGTTATTGGGGTATGTTACAAGTTCAATTGGCGGTAACACAAAAAATTATGAAAACAATATAAGGATATTCAAAAAGAGTAATCCCATATGTCTGGGATGTTTTATTTGAAATTGTACCAGTTGAGATATAATACTATCAAAATAATGAGTTAATATATAATTGTATTTATATTTTCTTAGCACTTCTTAATTTAATCAATGGATTAAATGATAACATTAGAACTCCATTATGAAAATTATTTTTTCAACACTACTCCAATGTCTTATTTCAATTTAAAACAATTAAAATTTTCCAAAATTAATATTAATATTAGTTATATAGCCTAAACAAGAAATTTAGATCTCAAAAATGCATATGACCAAGAAATTTAGATTTGAAATATGAATATGACCTTTCACGTTATATGCTTTTCTTATTGCCTCCTTAGTGTGTGTTGCTTTCAAAATCATGTACATATACAAATATATCTTCTTAGCTAATCATTATGTATTCATTCCGTCTATTTGAATGAGATGAATCAACTAACATGTTTGTGATCCTCTACAAAACTAATCAAATCAACAAATAATTCAACTAAATATTAGATAATTTTTTTATAAAAATAATCTTTCATTTCGACAAAATAGTTGGTAGTTAGTTTTCAATCTAAGATATTGTTACAAAGACATCTCCATGACTTTGTAGTCCATAAAAGTTTAGAAAATTATTGTTATTCCTAGATATATTTAGAAGTTCTTAGTCATAGGTAATTCTAGATTTTTTTGGAATGTTGTAAAATTTATTTAATAGTGAGAAGAACATTTAATGCCCTATGAGTTTCCAAATTCATTCATTTATGTTTTTGCTTTTTATTTTTCAACATAGTGTTAGAGCGACCATAAGACTCTTCATAGAGAGGGAAGAGGAAATCAATAAGAAGGAGAACACATCTAAATTTTTGATTTAGAGTTCAGTGGATGATTCAGACTTGCTTAAGATAATTGGAGTATCCAGTGAAAAACAACCTTAAAATATTCTAGAGTTAACATGTGCTGGTAATGACAATTTGAATATTGTGGAGCTTCAAATACTTCAGAGAGATTTTGAAACATTGAAGATGAAAAAGACAGAGCATTGACCAACTCACGACTAGATTAACAGGAGTTTTGAATTAACGATAACTCATGGAGAGAAGATTAATGATTAGAAAATTACATAGAAAGTTCTTATAAGCCTACCTGAGAATATTGAGATGGTTTTCATTACCATAGATGATTCCAAATATATATCCAAACTAATAATAGAAGAATTGATGGGATTTCACTTGTTCCATGAATCAAGAATCAAGATGGAATTTGAGTCCCGAGGACATATCTTCAATAATTAGGCATCCATTTACAGAGGAATAGGTAGAAGAAGTATAGTTAGAGCTCAAAGGGCTAAAAGTAATCATTGAGCAAAAGGAAGAGCCACACTAGAATAGTTAGGACAATCAGAATCAAAGGAGGAGAGGTAGAATATGTGATGAAAACTTGACTAAACTTAGAAAGAGGGATGAATCATTTAGTACATTCATGGACATAAATTTGTTTTCACTTTAATGGTTAACTATACAATTATATGATTAACTGAACAACTTAACACATTATGAACAACTTATTTAATATGTGAACAACAAGTAATATGTAAACCAAAGCATAATATCATCACATGAAAAAGCACATATTGACACTAGCTATAAGTGGAAGCCCATAAAGGGAGAAAACCATGACTTTGTTATTTTTGTTATGCAAAGACAAGCTAACATATTACATCTAATTTTCTGTAGGCTCCAATTTATAGGAGGCTACTATCTAAATATTTTCTGCAAGTTACAACATGCGAGGAAGATCCAACTCCCATATTTTTTCTACAAGGCACAACCCACAGGAAGCTCCTACCTCAATAGGCTCCAACCTTTTATTTATCAAGCTGCAACATGAAAGGAGACTATAATCCCTTGATATCTACAAGAAATTATATGCTAGTTTATCTTGTCTATAACTCTACATAGCGCCATCTATGTTTCTTATTATTCTTCTCCTCAAATATGCTTCACATAAACTCTATATATGTGTTAGGTAACTAATGAAAAACACCTTAATCATCCCTCACATTCTCGAACACTAACATTACAACCTTCCAACCTCACACATTTTTATAAATGAACTTCGATGGTTGTTAGTATTCCACACACGCTAATCTAAAATTACAAATCTTGTCTCTTTTCATTCCAAGGGTGTCTCTTCAATTCCAAAACTTTTTCAACTCTTGAATATTAAAATACATAAAATTAATTTCACCATATCAAAATGACATGAATTTATATTCTTCATGCCAATAAAATAAATTTCAATATATTCAATTAACATACATTAATACATTCCACCTTCAAAGATTACAACAATCGAGGTCCTACATATGCAATCGAACATTTTTGCAACTCTACTTGGTGCAAATTTTTCATGTCCATAGCATTGCACCACAATATTCTTCATGTCTTTTCTTTTCCTTTATATTTATATTTTCCTTGTATCATGTATTTTTTTTTGCATCACAAAAATCTCTACAACATAATGCATCTCATAGAATATACTACATCATCAAAATTGTACATCATTTAACTCTTTCATTAGTAGCACATACAATGCACAATCAACCTTTCAATACATGTACACATTAGCCTTCAAATCATCCTCACACATAAAACATATGCATGCCCAAAACATAAAATGTTCGCTCTCCAATGCCATATTTTTGTGATTTGCAACATGTCAACTCAACAACATTGCCCTCTGCAAAATATCTTGCGATATGTCACACACTTTGCCTTAAATCTCTGCAACATTGATCTTTGCAACATTTCTGAGAGAACCATTCAACAAGTACAACCATAACTATTATCAACATCATCACAACAATGATCAACAATATGAAAACATCACAATATGTGCATATGAAAGAATTTCAACATATGTATATTTTCCCACACTCTTAGCAACCTCTGCACCATAGCCAACAACATAGAAATATATGCAATACACGATGAAAACAAAATTAAGCAACCTTTAGCAAGAACATACTTAATAACAAATAAATCAACAATATATGAAACACCATAGTGCTTCAACACAGGTATACCTCAATGCACCAACATCTCCAGAAACTATTCTCTAGCAAATAACATGCTCAATTGTACTTCCTCACCCACAAATCATGAACATGCTTATTGCTACTCCTTTTCTTATTCTTATCCTTTGTTGATTATTTTCCTTTAATATTCTTTTGCCATCAATGGCAATGATGCCATCAACATTCATGGATAAGTCAAAGGTAGAATGTCACTACTAAAGAAAATATGGACACTATGAAAGTGAATTTATAAAGGAAAAATCATATATGAACAAAGTTAGAGTTAATTCCTTCAAAACTAAAAAAGGGACATTTCAATAAATGTTAATCTCATGTCAACTAAATAAATAAGATCAAACCAATGATGTTTTTTTATCAGATAATAGCTGCAACAATCACATGATAGATAAGAAGAAGTTATTTTCTAGTCTTGATAGCTCTAGTTACTATTAAATTATTTTAGGATATGATTATATTTCAATTGCATAGGAAAAAGGAGTTGTATCTACCCTAACAAAGAACTCTAATGAGAAGAAAGATATTTTTAATATCTTGAATGTGTCAAAACTTAAACATAATCTATTAAGTATTGGATAATTGAGTCAAAATCATTATGTTGTCAGATTCAAAGACTCCACATGCACAATATTACATAAATCCCCTAGTAAAATACTTATTGTAAACGTCCATGTGACCAATAATAGAATTTTCCAATTAAATTTGAGAAGTATGAATATGTCAGATCCGTATGCAAAAAATATTTCCAGCATAGATGAGACTTGGTTGTGGCATCTTAGGTATAGTCACCTATCATTTATGTCTTAGTCCCTTGAAAATTAAATCTATGGTTAAGGGATTTCTTGTATTGAATGAGAAAAATAACAATTGTAAAAGTTGCATTATTGGAAATAATCAAAGAGATAGTTTTCTAGAAGCCTCTGACATAACCAAAATGCATCTATAACTTGTCCACATAAATCTATGTGAACCCATGAAAACTTAGTCCATTGGTGTAAGATTCTATTTTTTTAAATTTATTGATGATTTTAGTAAGTAATTTGTGTGTATTTTCTAAAAATAAACCATAAAATTTCACAAAGTTCAAAGAATTTAAGGATGTAGTAGAAAAGAAAAGTGGAAAATATTTCAAAATGTTCATATTAGATGGAGGATGAGCCTTATGACTCAAAGGAGTTTACATTTTTTTGCAAACAACGAGGCTTAAAAGGAAAATCACCACCAAATATACTATACAATAGAAGATAGTGGTTGAATGGAATAATCATATTATTAAGAACATGGGAAGGAGACATTTTCTCAATCATTTCTTGATTGAACCTATTTCTTGTTCAATATTCATATTTCATAAATCTACAACAAATACTGTGAAATTTAAAGTTCAACAAGAAGAATGGAGTGGAATAAATTCATGTGTATCTCATTTTAGAGTTTTTAGATGTATCACTTATTTACATGTCCCATAAGAGATAAGGAGTAAAATTGACAATATCAGTGAAAAATGTTTATTCATTATGTTCAATGAACAATCAAAATCTTGTAAACTATATAACCATGTCACTAATAAATTTGTCGTGAACATAGATGTAACATTTTTCAAGGAAAAATATTGGAATGAGAAAGACAATGAAATAATGAATAGTAGAAATCCATCTCTCATGATATATGAATAGGTGGAAATTTAAGGACAACAAGTCCCTCCATCATTATTGTTAAGGTTACAACTACAAAGATAAAAAGATAATTTTTTATTCCGAAAGAATCAGTAGCTTTAGTGAGAAATTAAAGGAATATTTGCTTTTCTAGCAATGATTTGGAAGTTTTTGTGAGAAATTAGAGAACAAAGAGCTTAAGGAAAATATATGAGGAGTGAAATAATACGGATCAACAAACTATGTTTTCCTTATATTTTATCAACCTACTTATTTTGAGGAGGAGGTGAATATACACCATTGATTGTAGCCCATGTGTCAACAAACTAAATCTATTGAAAGGAATGAGACATGGGATATTGTCGATCTTCATGTAGATAAAACTAGTATTATTGTTAAATCAATGTATAAGACAAAAGTAGATTAGAAAAGAAAAGTATATAGATGTAAGTAAAGGATAGCTTCTAAAGGATTTATTTAGAAACCATGTATTGGCTATGGTGAAACATTTTCTCTCATAGTAAGGTTATATGGTATTCAAGCTATGTTAGTCATTGTAGCCCCAAAAAATGGCCATCTTACCAAATCAATTTGAAGTTATCCTTATTTAATGGAAAACTAGAAGAGGAAGTGTATGTTTATTAGTGACCAAGACTTCAAGTACAATGCTAAGAGCACAAAGTGTAAAAGTCCAATAAATCCTTATATGGCTTGAAGTAACCTCAAAGAGCTTGCTACAATTGGATTGAATCCTATTTTCTTGGTAAGGGGTTTAATGAGAAAAGTAATGAGGTCACTCTCCATACGAAATTAGATGGAGGTAAAATTCTTATTGTTTTTATTATATTGATGACATGATATATAGAGGAAATATGATGTTAGATGAATTCAAATTTGGCCTGAAGTGAAAATTTGAGATGATAAACCTTGGTTTGTTGAAGTAATTTTGGGAATCGATGTCAAGAAATCTTCTCGTGGGACATTTATATGTCAACAAAAGTATGCTACATATATATAAAGAGGTTTATGATGGACAAATGCAAACCGAAAAATGCACCTCTTCCAATAGGAATAAAATTGAGGAAGCAAAATGATGGTCCAATAGTTGATTCAACATTGCAGGAGAAGCTTGTAGGTATCCTCATGTACCTTACGACAATTAAACCTAATTTTATTTATGTATTTAGTTGATGGAGTCTCCTAAATGATATCATTAGAATGTTGTAAAAGGAATTTTGAGTTATATTGTAATTAGAACTGATTAAGGATAATGGTACGTAAGTCCTTAAAATAACACACTTATAGGATATGAAACAAGTGATTTTTTTGTAAGTATTGATGTTAGGAAAGGCATTTCAGGATAATATTTTCATTTGTGTGGAAATTTGATCTTAAGGGCCTCTAAGAAAATTTCCTATGTCTCCATATATTCCATAGAAGTAGAATACCTAGCAGCTACTAACACATACAGTTGGACCCATGGCTAGAGACCTTACTTAAAGTTGATAATTCATAGTACTAAAAAGGTTCATACATAAATACGGTAAATAATGAGGTTAGGATAGAAGAAGCCTAATTCAATACCAATTTTCTTCTACTAAATATGGATGTATTTTCACAAACAAGTATTGAGTACTTGTTTTCCTTGTGGAAAAAGTGAACAAATATTGACATCCATGATCCTTCCTTGACAATCTAGTGGTATCAAACATTTGTTTTTCATTTGGAAAAAGTGAACAAATAATAGCCTCCATGATTGAGTAGTATTGAATACTAAGTCTTCTCCCAGGGTCGTGAATGCAAAAATTGTGTATTATTTCTTTTAGTTTTTTTCTTAAAATTGATTTGTGTACATCAAAATGAGCAGTGCCTTGAATAGCATAAATTGTGTCTCCAAGGCTAAAATTTATGCCAAAACACAAGTGGAAGATTATAGAATTATTCATAAACCATTTAAATGGTCATGAATCCATATCCTATAACCAAAAAATAAGATATATAACTAGCTTTGGTAGGGATTCCACATAAACCTCATAACATGAAAACTTAGACAAATGGTCTATGCATATAGAACCTGAGCATTGATTTCCATCAATGTATTGAGTATTTTTTTAATAAATTCAAATCTAATTCACCAACCATTCTCTTATACTGAGTACTTATCAATTTTCAAAAAAAATTATTGAATACATGCTTTTCTTGCACAAAAAGTGAACAAGTATTGGCATCAATCATCCTTCCTTTACAATCCTGTGGTATCAAACACTTGTTTTTCATCTAGAAAAGGTGAACAAATAATATCCTCCATCATCTATCCTTGACCCAAAAAATAGTTTCCTCTAGAAACCTTCGCAAATCATTATCAATTTTTCATTAGTTTTGCAGGAACCCTTCTGAATGTATCACTTCCTCCCTCCACAAAACTGTTGAAGAAAGAAATTATGTAGAGGTCGTCCATGAATTAGTGTCAATGTAGAAACGATTAGTGAAATCACACTTTATGGAAGAAAAGTTGACAATGGTAGTTAGATGTGATGTTTAGTAGAGTCTGAAAGATGTATCAAAAGAAATATGGATGAAAAAAACAATTGAATGATGTTTGTATTTTTTGAATACTAGTGCAGCAAAATGTAATAAATATAACATTCTTCATTTTCTCTCTTTGTATGAATCAACAGTCAATCTATCTTTGACACGAGAAATAAAACCCCCTATACCTTTCTATTTTACATAGAGTGCACCATGTTTATTCCCTTGCAGTGCTATTTCCCTTCACCAACTAGTGAATCTACTCAAATAGAGTGATCAGTTGGTACTAGAACAAAACTAACCCTATAATCAAGGATTTATTCAATCCATTGATAGACTCAATTCATTTGATCGAAGTATGAATCTGAGCAGTAAGCCTACTTAACTATTATGCACCTTGCTTGAGCAGAAAGGAACTAATTCGACTTTACCCAAAAACAGTTATTTCACTCCATGAGTCAAAGTATTTAACTCATAACAAGGATTCCCCCAATTTTCTTTCCTCCCAAGGACAATCCATGAGGAGATTATGCCTTCTTAGCTATTGATTTAGAAAAATACTTTATTACCTCTCTAAGGTGAGTGCAATAGTAGGAATGTAACCTCTGAGGGCAACCTACTTTTATCATACCTCACCTTCCTCAAAAACACTTTCTAGAATACAAGGGTTGAGGCATTAAATTGAGCACCATCAGATTATGGGATCTTTAGGTAAAACCATCCCTCCTATATAGGAAAAGGGATCTTAAGGAAGGTGAATGATCCATCTGGATCTTTCAAAGTACCTGTGGCATGGTAATAAGACTCGAAACTCAAACTGGTAGAATCTGGATAAACTTAGCATCAGATCGAAGTGCTCATCATCTCAATTCTAATGATGTGAATGACTCTCTAATTCGAGCTCATATGAAGAAGTTAGAGCAAGTCAAAGTTTAGGTTTGACTTGGATAGGTCGTAGGAGAGGATGACGTGGTAGCACCCTTTAGAAAATACAAAAATGCCAAGTGGTGGGTTGCATTTCGTTGATCACAATCATAGAAGCTTTCGGGTAAAGAATCATCCCCCAGCACTACCTAGTCGTGATTTGTGATATCACAATCGCAGATTGGAGGCAGGTCATCGATGAAGAATCAGCCCCAGAGCAAGACAGAGTGTGATGCAATATATCACAATCACAGATCACAACGAAATCAGTGAAGGAATCAACCCCTGGCAATGTCATATTGTGATTTGCAATATTGCAATCGCAAATAAAAAAGGGTAGTGGTCGTATGGAGAATTACCCCCAGGTCTGCTGATTGTCGATTTCCAAAGTTCTTTAAGAACTGATATATTATATATTGTAGTTTAATAGTCTTTCGATTCTGCCTTTATCACAGGTCACTTGTTGCAAAGGCCAGGTCTATCCACCTATTGAAAGAACTGATTCTTTGCGGTTAATGTACAGTTAAGAATATAAAAGGTTTCGCTATGTTTGGCAGGTTGTTACATTTGTGCTGTCAGGGTCCGAGATTCTTGGTGAAGAAACTGCCTACGTGCTATACTTTTCCTTTGCTAGGAACTGCCTGGGATTGAGGAGTTAGCCACCAACATATACAATGGATTGTTCGCATAGGAAAAAGGTAGAGATTGACATAGAAGTTTAGAAACCATTACATACAATAGTAACCCAACCTGGAAGCAGGTAGAATCCTCACCTTGAGAAATAGGGAAGTTCCGAGAGGGTGCAGAAGCTTGATTTCTCCAAATTGGGTGTTTATGTAGGCAATTCTACAAAGTTTTTCACTGAGATTTTAGTGGTGCTATCTGTTTCTGAATTTGGGCTCTCTATTCTTCATTCATCTTCCAGCTTGGATGTCTAAGCATTGTAAATGAATTTTTCTTGTACTTTTATCTCTTTTTATGCCACTTAATGAATGAAGGCCTCCCAACTATTGATCAGGGCCACGAGACGTAGTCTAAATTGGATTAACTCCGTAATAAAATATTTGTGTCATGGTTTCATGATTATCTTGTTATTTCTACATTGTTTTATGTGCTTTTAATTTCCATGGTTAATAAGTTATGTTACATGTATTTTTGATGCATCTATAAGTGAAAGATCTTGGATGAAGTTTGGTATCAAAGAAGGTATTTATCGATGCGAATTGCATGAGTATATACTAACCTCGAATAAGCTGCGAATAGGTGAAGTAAATCTTGATTACTTTGATCCTGAAGCAAGGTGTGTACAATGAAGAAGCTTGTTGGGAAGAGGAACATAATTTCCTTAAGGTATTCTATAGTATGGTAAAGAAAGTGGACAAGTTGTTTTTAGAGTATGAGAAGGAACTTGGGCATGAGAAGAAAGATGTCGATGATAATAGATCAAAAAATCATGAGGTGGTGGAGAAGAACGCACTCCCTCTCCTTCTTCAAGTGATAGTTCTCATCACTCTAATCCAGATTCCCAACATACATCTAAGAGACCATTCTTCAAGCTAGATGTAAAGTTTGACCTGCCCATGTACAATGTAGAGTGTATTACAAAAAAACTTAACAATTAGATAATACAGATAGAGGTTTACTATCATATTCAGTAGATCGAATAAGATGAGCAAAATTTCCAATTAGCATCTCTTCAGCTGAGTGGCACCGCTCTTGTTTGGTGGGAGAGAAAGTTGTAGAATGGCAACAAAAAGTTGGGTAACCTTCTTTCCTCTTGGTCCAATTTTATTTCTTCATTGAAAGACCAATTTTACCCTTTAGGTTATAAACAAAGGGCACTAACGGATTGGAAATATCTAAGGCAAGGTAAAGGCCAAAATGTGAAAAGTTTAACTACAGAATTTCATAAACAAGCATTGAATTTGGGCATCTCATTAGATTCACCTAAGACTGTAACTAACTATGCTGCTGTGTTACATAGTTAGATAAGACACTCATTGTTATTGTTTGATCCTACTATGATTGTAGCGGCTAGCGTAAAGGTCATTCATCTTGAAAGTTGAGGCAATAATGACAAAGATGATCAATCCAAGAAAACACCATTCAAAACTCAGCATAGCAAATTCTAGAAGAAAGGTAAGGGGAAGGATAATAAGATCGTTGTACCAAGAAAGGGGAAGGAGCAACACCATATTGCATGCATTGCAAGAAAGAAGGTTATGAAGAGGACCATTGTTGGAAGATAAATCCAGAGTTGAGACAAAAGAGATTTAGTGGAAAGGGAAAGCAGAGGATAGTGGCTACAATGAAATAGGACCTTGGATCAGATTCTGATAACCAGACATTGATCACAGCCATGGGCACAAGAGGTACTCTTTCTGTTAGTAATAATTATGATTCAATTGTGAGTACTAGTTATTTGAATGACGTTGTAAGTAATGAGCGAAAGAGAATTTAATTATCCCACATTATGGTTATTATAAAACACATAAAGGTGCAAACTTTGTTCGATTCAGGTTCCCAAGAAAATTTAGTCTTAGATTCCTTAGTAAAAATGTTAGGCCCTGAAACTAAGCCTCGTCTGAGTCCATACCCTCTTGGTTGGGTAAAAGATAAAGAAAAATTACAAGTAACCAAGTAATATAGGATCAAAGTTGTTATTTCTTCCAAATTAGTTGATGGGGTAGAGTTAGATGTTGTGCCTTTGGATATATCTGCAACTATCTTGGGAAGTTTTTGTCTATATGAAATAAAGGCAATTTTATTTACGCACGAAAATAAATACCACCTCCCAAAGGACGAGGTAGAATATATTGTCAGAGCTCATCATACAACAATTAGTGTTAGCCTTATAAGTGTAGGATAGATTAAGTGACAAGTTAATTCCAGTAAAGGGTGCCTGCTCATGTTGGTGAGAACGAAAGAGGCCAAGATCACTAACCCATTCAAAGGTTGTGATCCTAATCGTAAGAAATAATTATTAGAAATTATTTATGGGTATGATGGATTTTTCAGGAACTGATAGGATTGCCTCCAAAATGGGAAATCCAACATGAGATCCATCTACAATAGGATGCTCCTTTACCGAATATTGGCACATATAGGATGGCTTCTATTGAGATGGAGGAGATCAAGAAATAGGTGCAGGAATTTCTAATTCAAGGGGTCATTAGACTGAGTTCTTCTCTGTGTGGCTCATCGATCATGTTGGTGCCAAAGAAAGATTGCACTTGGAGAATGTGTGTAGACTACATGGCACTAAACAAAGTTATGGTGAGGAATTGATACCCTCTCCCTCAAGTTGATGAATTTTTAAATTAGTTGAAAAATGTTGTCGATTTTACAAAACTGGATTTGCATAGTGGATATCATGAGGTTAGAGTTGCATAATAAGACATTTGGAAGACTCCATTAAAAACCAAGCAGAGGTTGTTCGAATGGATGGTGATGCCATTCGAAATATGAAATGCTTCGACCACATTTATGAGGTTAATGAATGATTTGTTTATGCCTTTTCTTGATAATTGTGTGGTTGTATATATGGATGATATTCTTGTTTATATTAGGACATGGGATGAACATGTATGTCATATGAAGAAAGTGCTTGATCTTCTGAAAAAATGAAAAATTGTATGTAAAATTGGCAAAGTGTGAGTTTGGGAAGACCTCTCTGGTTTATTTAGGCCACATAGTCTGTAATGGGCAATTGAAAATAGATCCCTATAAAGTAGATGTGATTATGAAGTGTCCTAAGCCCACAAATGTTATAGTGATCTGAAGATTTTTGAGTGTGGTATAGTATTGAAGAAGGTTCATTACAAACTTCTCTGTTATCGCAACCCCCTTACACGCATTGACAAGTGTGAAGTAGGCGTTTCAATAGGGATGAAAGAAGACCTTACTAGACCTTCAACAACCTTTTCAGATTGAGACAGATGCTAGTGAATATGCCATGGGTGTTGTATTGATGTAGCAAAGGAAGCTTGTATGTTACCATTTGTAGAATTTCTCCCAGGCTGTTGTGAATTATCCCACATATGAATGGGAGTTGTACACCTTTGTTTAGAGTGTAAAGAAGTGGAAACACTACTTGATCGGAAAGGATACCATCATCCATAGGGATCATCAGCCTTTTTAGTACCTTTAGGCACAGACAAAGCTTCAACAATCCCATCATTTTAGATGGATGGGATTCCTCTAGTAGTTTCATCTGGTAATAAAATACAAGAAGGGCACAAGCAACAAAGTAGCAGATATGGTTTCTCATCCTCCTATTTGTCCATCTTTAGTTTTACAAAATGCTTCTTTATCATTAGAAAGTTATGTTGAACAATATGCTAACAATAATGATTTTAAATAGATTTATGAAAAACTGACTCATGGATCACAAGTGTAAAATTATTATTTGCAAGGAAAACTATTGTAACACATTGGTAGACTGTGTATACCCATTCATGAAAGGGTACATGTAATCCTAGAGGCTCATACCTCTCTTGTGTTTGGTTTGGGGCTGAAAAAAATTCATTCATTTACAGAGCTTTTTATTTTGGCCTCATATGAAAAACATTTTGACTTGTTTTGTAAAGGGTTGTGCATTATGTTATGTTTCAAAGTCCTCTAGTACAAAACTTGGGCTCTACACACCACTCCATATTCTGATTTGACTATGGGAAAGTGTGTGCATGGATTTTATAGGTGGTTTTCCTATGTCAAGGAAAGCTCATGGCTATTTGTATTTCATCATGGATTGTTTTAGTAAATTTTGTATTTTAATTCCTTGTAAAAGCAGGTCACTATAGAGCAGATTGCTTATCTTTTCTTTCAACATGTTTGGGTCGATTTTTGGTTTCCCACATCCATTGTGTAAGATTGAGACTCTTGCTTTATTAAAGAGTTCTATACCAACTTGTGGAGAATGATGGACACTAAGCTGAAAAGACCTACGACATTCATCCACAGACTGATGGCTAGATAGAGGTCGCCAACTGCACCGTGCTACACTTGTTATGAGGTTATTGTGGAAAAAACCCCAGGTTGTGGGATGAACAACTTCCTTATGTGAAAAATGCATACAATTGAGCAACACATTCATCCACACAGAGCTCACCATTTGAGGCATGTTTTAGTTATCTACCATGGGATCCCTTAGACATGGTCTTTGGGAAAAATGAGGATGGAAATGGATGAGATGTTAGGGACAAAGCACGTAAGTTTATTCAGTAGATATAGGTGATTCATCAAATAGTACAGGAGTAGTTGGAGAAGATTCAAGCTCAGTATAAATCTCAATATTATAAGCATTGAGCTGACCATTAGTTTCAAGTTGGGGACAAGGTATGGCTCCATATTGAAAAGGATAGAATAAAGGGGGAAGGGAAGAAATTGAGATCCATTCAATATGGTCCCTTCACCATATTGGAAAATATTAGAGACAATGCTTTTCGTCTTGACTTGCCCACTTCTATGCAAATGTAATTGTTAGTGAATGTTGAAAACATGAATCTTTATGAACCTCCATTCATTATGCATACCAAAGAGGTTGTACAGATTCTTATAGTGGACGATTTCACACCAAACCATCTAAAGAAGTTTCTCAAAGATAACATACTCAACATGAAAACCAGAAGTTCACAATAGGGATATGTAGAGTATATTCATGTTGCATTCACAGGAATGCATCCATGTAAAGCTTGATGGATGGAGAAATAGAAAGTGAGGGAGAAATATTGTCACTTGCCAATTGACTGAAAAAGTTTTTGGCAGTCCAAAATCTCTTAGTGGGGAGGAATGATCCTGGTGGATTTCTAAAAGTACTAATGGCATGGTAAGAAGGCTCAAAAATCAAAGCTTCATAATCTGGATAAACTTAGCATCAGATCAAAGTGCTCGTCATCCTGATTCCAAAGATGTTAATGACACTTGAATCTAAGCTCATATGAAGAATTTAGTGAAAGTCAAAGTTCAGGTTTGACTTGGACAGGTGGCAGGAGAAGCTGACATGGTAGGACTCTTCCACGAATGCGGAAATACCAAGTGGCGGGCTATAGTTCACTGATCACAATCGCAAAAGCTCATGGGTAAAGAATCGCCCCCTAGCACTGCCAAGTTGTGATTTGCGATATCACAATTGTAGATCGTATGTAGATTGGTGGTAAAGAATCGGCCCTGGAGCAAGCCAGAGTGCAATGTGATATATCATAATCACAGATCGCAAGGAATGCAGTTAAGGAATCAGCCCTTGACATAGTTAAGTTGTGATTTGCGATATCATAAATGCAAATCACAAAAGGGAAGTAGTCGTATGGAGAATCACACCCAAGTCCACCAATTTTCAATTTGCAAAGTCCTTTTGGACCCGATATATTATATACTATAGCTTAATAGTCCGTTAGGTCTACCTTTATTATAGGACACTTGTCACAAAGGCCAGGTATGCCCGCTGATTGAAAGCATCAATTCTCTGTGATTAATGTGCTATTAAGAAGTTAAGAGGTTTCACTATGTTTGGAAAAAATTTTCCTACATGCTATTAGGGTCTGAGATTCTTGGTGAAGAAACTACCTGCCTACTATACTTATCCTTTTCTAGGAAATTCCTGAGATTTAGGAGTTAGCCACCAACATATATAACAGATTTTTCGCATAGGAAAAAGGTAGAGACTAGGATAGAAGTTTTGAAACCATTGCATACAAAAATAACTTGACCTAGAAGCAGGTCAGAACCTCACATCAAGAAAAAGGAAGGTTCCGAGAGGGTAGAGCTTCATGTCTCCAAATTGGGTGTTCAGATAGGAGATTATGGATGGTTTTTTGCCAAGATTTCAGTGGTATTGTTTGTTTCTGAAGTTGGCCTCTGCATTCTTCATCCATCTTCTAGCTTGGAGGTATAAGGATTGTAAATGAATGTTGCTTGTACTTTTATCTCCTTGTATGCCACTTAATGAATGAATTCCTCCCCATTATTGAGCAGGGCCCGAAGACATAGTCGAAATTGGATGAACTTCATAATCAAATCGTCGTGTCATGGTTTCATGCTTATCTTTTTATTTCCACATTATTTTATGTGATTTTAAGTTACATGGTTAATAAGCTCTGTTCCATGTAATTTTGATGCATCTATAAGTAAGAGATCTCAGATCATGGAATCCCTCCTTCCATTAACAAAATTCCATTTCTTTCTCTACTTATATGTTAGCTATAAGTAATTACATATTCACAAAGAAGACAGAGTAACATGTGCGTTGCGTTGTATTAGTATTTCCATTTCTTTTATGGGCACCCATTAATTCTTGCGTTCACAAGCTCATACAGTTGATATGGTCACTCAATAAGGTCAAAAGAGGCAATAGGGAATTATAGTTCCAATACCATTAGACGTAGGTCAGTGGGATCCTTAGTGCTATGAGTAATATGAGCTTGTAGAAGGAAGTTTGGCAGTGCATGAAGGAGATATTGGTTTTCAAAAAGGTTAATCCAGTAAGAGGTGGCATATCGCTGCTTACTTATGACGAGAAATATGCTTCGATATTGGCATGCTTATTAAACTTTGTATTAACTATAAACCTGGGGATCATGCTCAACCCCAATCCATGTAGAGTAGTCATACAGATACGAGACCATTACGGCTTAGGGTTACATTACAAGATACAAGAGTTTGTTCCTTACCTTAGTGAATGAGCCTGAAGACTAGGGTCTAAATTGGGTAATAGACAATATAGAGAGAAAAAAAAAGTATAGGTTCCTATTCTTATTTTGTTTCTTAGGTGGAATTCAAACATACCACTTTTCTCTTAATTTCATGAACCCTTATATAAAAATTTTCATTTCTTGGGGATATCTAATTACATGTTTCAATTCAAAACCTAATTTCTTGCAGAGACAACAACATTGACAATTGACCCCATTCTACCCACGATTTTGTAGTCATTCAAGAGTTTTATCGTGTTACAAACAAAGAGAATGACTAGGGACACTATCAAAAAATATCCTATCGAGAGCTAACTGGGAAAGTAAGAAGTGCATTACAACTAGGAAACTCACCTCCTCATCTAAATGTCCAACTAGTCTAGACTATGAAGAATGTTAAAATTAATTCATTCATTATTACATGTATTTAGCTAATCCATAATGTATAGCATATCAATACTCTCGACTCTAGAGAGTTACAATAATTCATTCATCCATTCCATATATTTGAGTTATCCAGAATGCATAGTAGATGCTTTATAATTAGATCATATT
This sequence comes from Pinus taeda, assembly GCA_000404065.3. Classification (NCBI taxonomy): domain Eukaryota; kingdom Viridiplantae; phylum Streptophyta; class Pinopsida; order Pinales; family Pinaceae; genus Pinus; species Pinus taeda. Next base: position 228,826 of record APFE030384174.1, read on the forward strand.
GTCCCTAAAAATGGAATTTGTGTAGCACAGAGAAAGATCCATTGATTGAAAATATAGAAAGGGTATTATATTTTATCTTTACTCTTGTATTCATAGGGTACAAATAGTAATTACAAACTACATTCTCATAAGATGACCAACAACAGGGAAACATGCCATCCCAATTCGAGAAATACCATTTCATGTTCAAACATAAAACACTTTATTAATAAGATATCAAATTACAAAATCTGAAAATGAAGGAGGCTAACCAATTTGGAAATTTATTGATTTGATTTTATTGTCTCAATAGCTTGTACCAAATCATTTTATTTTTCTCCCGTCACTTCTTTAACAAACCTTTCACCCTTCAAAGTATTCAAGGTGGGCACAACCTCCAGTCCCAACTCCTTTTCCAAAGGCTGTAACCAAAAACATCAATCAAACGTATTAGACTAAGATATGTTAGATATCACAAACAAAGGAAATATTTAACAGGTAGTTCAAAAAAGGATTTGAGAAAGAGGAAGAACATAGTGTTTACGAAATGCCAATTTATACATTAAAAGGACAAGTGAATTGGATCGCAATAAATATTTGATAGACAAAATGGGTGTCATAGAAGAATAAATATAATGAACTTAAGTCATGAAGTACATCAAGAAAATCAACAGACCTTGTTCTCTTGGTTGCAGTCAAGCTTCAGGAACGCAACATCAGTGTATTTGTCTAATAGTTCTTGCTATTTGGGAGAAATAATCTTCCATGGATCACACCTTCAAAGGAATTCAAAAAAGGAAGAAATGTTAGAAAAGGAATGACTTCTTACTAAAATATATTTATTATTAGTGATGTTTAAAGTTTATTAAACCACAAGGATCGAGACCTTTTCTAGACAAATTTTCTCATATTCCAAAGTATTATACAACATGGAGCATGTCATTTATCCTTTCCTCAAAATGAAAAAAAATACCTAATGGATCAGGGGGGAAGAGGAGGGAACCATCATAAGACAAAATAGACAAATTTTTGCTAGACATGCATTTCCTGGGACATTAAATAAAAGCCCATAGAAAAAAATCGCATACAACAATAGGGAGGCCATTCTATATAGAAATATACATGCCCACAATATTAGATACACTGGGGCATTATTGATCACTTCTAATGGTTGATCTAACCCTATGCTAGCTTTGCATGCTCCTTTACAACTCAAATATTTTTGCAGAGCTCCATAGTTATTTAGTGCCAACGACTTGTTTCAGACACAAGACTGCCCCCTCAACTTGCAAGCCCTAGTGCATGATTGGCCTTTCCTTCCTATTATTAAGGAAAAATTTGAAATATCCATTTTATATTCCAATCCAAGCCCATTAACCAAATTATATACTTGTCCAAGGTAATAATCACTGACTTGTCTGGTCAAACACCACAATTGACTAGATAACAGTTCAAGGTAGAGACTCCATGTTACATCATTAACACTAAGCAACAATTGAGTGTATTTTATATATACCTAGATACAAACAAGAACATAATTGTCATCTAAATATTTTCCTACAAGGACACAACCAGTGACATAATACGTCATCCAAAAAACAAATACCAAATACAAGCCATCATTTTTATTTTGCATGCAATTCCATCAAAATTAATTCGTTGTGCAATCAACAACATTATCAACAAAGAAAGTGAACTCTCTCATGTTCATTGCTCATTCATTGACACGTGGAATGTACATTCTTGTTTTCCAACGAGAACTTAAAAGACCAAAATAATTATGTTTTCTCAAGACAATAGTAAAGACACAAATTTCAAGGATAATCATCCTTTCAACAAATGACCTTGCGTATAAGTGGTTACCATTAACCTTAACCCTCAATCGATTCCTTTATCTCTACCTCAAATTCCTCTACCTCGACTCCTTATCCTATCTTTTCTACTGAGTCATTGATTATCGCTTACAATGAAAATGTCCAGTGAAGGACTCATATGTTTGGAACCACAGCTAGAGACCTTGCTTAAAGTCAATAATTCATAGCACTAAAGAGCTTCATAGGTAAATACTCTAAATAAGAAGGTTAGGAACAAAGAAGCCTAATTCAAAAACAATTTTCTTGTACTCAGTACTGATATATTTTCATAAACAAGTATTGAGTACTTGTTTTTCTTATTGAAAGAGTGAAAAAGTATTGGCATCCATGATCCTTCCTTGACAATCAAGTGGTATCCAATGCTTGTTTTTCATCTGGAAAAAGTGAACAAATAATGGCCTCCATGATCGAGTTGTATTGAATATCGATTCTTCTCACAAGGTTTTAAATGCTAAAATTACATCTTATTTCTTGTATTTTTTTTTTTTACTTTAAATTAATTTTTATACATTAAAACAGGTAGTGTCTTGCAAATCATTACCAATTTTGCAGAAACCCTTGTGAATGTATCACTACCTCCCTCCAGAGACATGTTTGAAGGAAGAAATTATGTAGAGGTCGTGCGTGAATCGACTTCAATGCAACAATGATCATTGACATCACACAGTCTCTGTGAAAGCAGAGATGATAATGCTCATTAGATGTGATTTTCAATAGATTCTCAAAGAAAGATGGGAAAAAAACCATTGAAGGAGTTATGTATTTTGTGAATACTAGTGCAGGAAAATGTAATAACTGTAGCATATTCTTCTTTTTCTCCCTTTAGATGAATTACCCATTGATCTATCCTCGACCCAAAAAATCAGACTCCCTGAATTTCTCCAAAAATCCTAGATGCCCAGAATGGTAATCAAATGGTGAATTTCTATATAATTTCTTCAACAGCTTAAAAGGAAATTGAGTTGCAAATCTTACAAGAAGCATTGCATCCAATTTACATAGTGTTGGGATGTTCATCTGAGGTTTGATTATGCTTTGTTAACCATGATTTGGTAAACAACAATTTTCCAACTCTTTACGAACCAAATAAAATCGCAGTTGCATTTCATTAATTCAATGAAACAACCAAAGTTGAAAGAACTTGAAAGCAATTAGATGAAAAGGAAAATTTTCATTATTCATGAGTACATATACCTAGCATTGGACAAGGCTAGGGTTGACGAGACACCCTTGCCTCCACCAGACATATCTTCTCTGAGAACAAACTTAGCAAACCTTTCTTTCATTAATGCCATATCTATGCAAGAAAACCCAAATTATTCTTTCAATAATTAAGAGCACACTCATTGTATAGTTTCAATCCTTCGAAACCCCCAATTTTGTAAAGTTCTCGAATACCTTATAAACCCCAATTTTGCAGAGTTGTCAGATTCTTTTTATAAAAAAAGAAGGTAAGATTTGCCTTCTCATAGCCTCAAAATGATCTTAAAAATTACTCATTGTTTGAGGACCATCAATATTCAAGCATACCATCTTAAGTTTTTGTATTGTTCTTAAAAATTCAAGATTTTATATAGACCAAACCTAGTATAAACCAAGCATGGAAGATATCAAATTGGTACCAAAAGTACTTATTTTTCACTTGATTCTTTGATCAAATGGGTGGTACCAACCCCTATGAAGCTCGACAATTAAGAAAAAGTGTGCTCATCCATTAAGAACTAGAACCTTACAAGCACATAATTGATTACAAATTCAACAATAATGGTTTTCAGAGACACTATGAATGGATTACAATGAAATCTTATTCTTACCTAACCAGAGAATGTGAATAAATCTCTCGCTCTTGCCATGTCATGCCAACACTTGCTACGAAACCTTTGGTGTTCAGATGGTGCTTGAAACCTGGAACCTAAGTAAATCTGAGTTGTTTCAAATATCCTGAACAACTGCGACTACCCAACTACCTTCACCTAATCGAACAATTGAAGATCCTCCAATCGTCTAACACATAACATAATGATGCAGAGTGATGACAAGTAACCTCCAAGAAAGTTTTTCTTAGGGAGCACCTTACAATGTAATTATGAAAGGTATTAAATATTTGTCAATAATAATTTAAGTTTTAGTAATTTTAATTTTGTCAATTTAATTGATTAGCTTTGAGAATGAGGTAAAATATATTTTAATTATCCAATTAATATTCTATATTATTATTATAAAAGTATTAAGTATTTTTCAATATAATAATCTAACTTTAGTAATTTTAATTTTGTTATTTGATTTATTAACTTTGACGAGGTAAAATGTTTTTTTTTTTTTTTTTAAACACTTTTTTTTGGTTTTTTTTGTTTTTTTAAATTGTGGGGAAGGCTAGGCTCACCAAGACTTAGTGACGGCCATAACGCAAAAGTATCTCCAACCTCCTCTTCCTTGAGTCTCTCCTCCCAAACTTATCACAACATGCATGAAATTTGAAACCAGGTAGTGATGATATTTCCATAGATGTTGATCATGGTAAATCAGTCCACCTTCATGTCGAGCCTGGGTGTAAACCCAAAGAAAGGAGGAGAATCGAAAATTTCAGCTCTGGAAAAGGAACAGTTTGGAACCACACTCCAAGAATTCTGGGTCAAGTTGTAAACTGTGACCTGCTTCCATCCAACTCCTTGGACTCTGAAATAGATGCAATCCCCCATTCCTGCACAATCAACAAGTGTCATCAGCGCCCTCACACGTAGCCTCTGCGGAAAAGTCGTTGGAGGCATCGTCGCGATGAATTGCCACGTTGGTTCTGCGTCGTCTATATACTCCCATATAACCACTCGTCTATCACCGTCTAATCCTATTTCACTATTCATCTCTGCAACCAAAAGAATACGCGAGGCGCAGCTAACCAGGTAATTGAACAAAACGATGTGATTGTCTGTAGCTGGGGGCATTGGCACGAATAGGTAATTCCCCTCTAGCATATTGAAACTTACAATGCCTTCCACGCCATCTGACCGCGCTAAACTATAGAAGAAGCCGAGTCCGGAAAAAACTAACCCGTCAAGCTCTGTCACACTCGAATGTAACGTCAAATTCTCCCGGAAGGCTCCCGCAGTCTTCCAGGCCTTGTCTCTGGATTCGTAGATTTCCACTATCTGCTGTCCCAGAGTTCTGGGTGTGTGCACCGCCACTACTTTGTACCCATTTTCCCCTTCCTGAACGATACCTAACTCGCCGTTTAAATAATGTTTCCTGAATGTCAGGTGTGAAAGTGTGAAATACTTCCCTGTGAAAGGATTGCAGACATAGATGGAGCCAATGAACCTGCTACCGACCAAGATCAAGCCGGCGCCTGATGCGATGTAAAGGAAGAGAGAGGGATTTCGGGAAGCTGTGCCTTCTCTTGGGTCCATAAAGGGAAGGGATAAAGGGCAGCTCTTCCAACTCTGTGTGAAGGAGTATGCGAAGCAATCACACTTACGATAGTAGTCAACAGCATCTATCAACAGCAATGGATTCTTGTTAGGAGGCGCCTCGGTCCATTGTGTGGTAATAAATCTGGTTGATGAAAACAGTGTTTTCCATTTTTTGCAGACACTGGAGAATTTACAGAGATAATCAACTGGAAGCCACGCTAATATCTCTTCAGTGAAATCATGTGGTAGTTCACAGAAATGTGAAAATTCCTCAACATTACCCGCGCCCATTTCCAAAAGTACATTCTCACCGTACCACGACAATTCATTTCAAAAGTTCAGTTTTATGTGGTAAATGTGACGGAATTTTATCTCTTGCGAATTTGTGGTGCGATTAGCTGCGACTCTACATGAAAAGTTGTCTGGATGAGTTTGTTTGGTGTTAGATCTTTAACAATTTTAATTCTTCCATGTTCATTTTCTAAATAAAAACTATTCATCTCAATTGTAAAAATATTCAAATAATTTATGTCTAAATATTCCACTTTGAGATTGGAATTGATTTATTTTAATAATTTAAAAAGTTGATATTGATTTATTGATTTATGTTAAGCCAGTTTAAATCTATTTTAATTTTTATTTTCATTCTGAATTTATATTTTCATTCTGAATTTATTAAGGATTGGGAGGGATCAATTTCTTTTTCATTCTAAAAAAAGTTTGTATATTTGATTTTTTTCCATGTTTAGTGGATGGAGAGTTATCTTTTCACTTTAAAAGAGTTTTGCATATCAAGAAATTTGATCCCTCTCCATCCTTGGTATATTCAGATAGATCTAAGTTGGTTTAATTTCCGCATAAATTCCATAACCTCTTAATACCATTTTTATTTTTATTTTATTTTTATAAAATGTTTTCTATTTCGTTATATAAATTGATCTAATCAAAATATTAAATATTACATTACAACATCTCCATTACAACTAAAACACCTCTCCACCAAACTATTTTATCTTGTTCCGCTATTAATAAATCTAAAATCAATAAAATAAAATTCATATCAAAAAATATCTACGCAATTTACTATATTTTGTTCTCATTTATATTTACTTATTAAAACAAGCCATCTTCGAAAAAAGAAAAAGTAAATTCATTGAATATTTTCGTGGGATATTATTTTTTTACTGATCGTAGATAAGGCATAAAAATATCAAAACAATATGACTTTTGCTTTTCATTTAAAGACATTCAATAAGTTATTTCCAAAAACAAGGATATTGCTAACATGTTTCCGCTCAAGCAGTAATTTTTTTGGGTTGCAAGTTAGATATAATTTTATTGAAAAAAATGAATTAGTATATATTTTTTTTGTTTGGAAATTTTTTTATTACGTTTAAATATAGTTAAGGAATTAAATGATTATTATTATTATGTAGAATTGCATATTATTATAAATTTATTGGTTTCTTTGTATCTATTACTATGTCTTGAAAAAAAACAATAACTTAAAAAAAATAAGATTATGTAGATAACTAAAACAAGAAATCCACATATGATTTTCCACCATCAGGATTGTTGGTTGGTTTTTTTTTTTTTCATTCCAAAATTATATATCATATATATTTATTGATATTTTTTTTTGGCGAATCACACTTTCTATTTGATGGAAGAGAATCTATTAACATGTTATGAAAACTTTATGAATTAAATAAAGAGTTTTTGGTAGTTGTCTTCAAAAGTTGTAACTAGTTTAAAATTTGAAGTTCAATCTAACTGCATTAGCGACTATATTCAATATAAGAGGGATCATGTCCTCATTCGCAAATTGTAGGGCATTTGACCAATAGAAAATGCACTCACTTAGTGGATCCAACTCAAATTGAAATGTGAGGGCTAAATCAAAGTCGAATTAGGAACAAAGGTTTTCTGGACCATTTTATTTACCAGCATAGAAGATCCCATGAGAATCCCTGAGAACAACCCATACTTCTTTAAATTTGCAAGGTCTTACATAAGATTCTAGACAAAACAACAATTTGGACATAATAAGGAGGATTTTACGACAACTCTAATATGGTTCAAGATGTACTCCCTTCCTTAAGAATTTTTATATGAGGACACATGAACAAGTATTGAAAATGCTTTGGGTCATTTCATTTAAATATCCAGGGTCACTAAGCAAGCAAGGTACATATCTTATGCTTGGATTTGTGTTTACATGAACATCTTTGAACTCTTACCTAAATCTATAGAAATCTACTACTAATATGAATGATGGAAGCAAACCATTGATTATGAGCATATTCCTTTAAGATGCAAGTAGTGTCATGAATATAGGAACCTTTGTCAAAGTTTCCCTTTATTAGTCCAAACTATCATAGTTAATTCTCCCTAGAATGAAGACCAATATGGCTCTGAGAAGCCCATTAGCCATCATCGTGGCCTGAAACCTCCCCCTCTACATCCTCCCTTGAATAAAGTTGCTTCCACTAGTAACAAATTTGATCTTCTACCCTGCATATTTAATGCCTCAACTCTCTTATCCGTCTCCTTTAGAGCATGATATGCTTGATTCCTTTGATCCCAACATCCCTTTTGACAATCCTCATCCTTCATTTATCACCCTATGAACCTTATTCCCCAAAAACCCCCAACCGCAAATTCAAATCCCAATGCACACAACAAAGAGAATTAGGACATGGATGTATATTCTCTTGAGCTCCTAATTTTTGTAAATGCTTGGAAAAGAAAAGGTCTAAGCTCCATTCCAAAGCATCATATCAAAATTCTCAATAAAGCCTTTCACAAGCCTTGATGACAATCTTAAAAATCCGCATAGGGAAAATCCATTTCCAATATGCTCAAAGCTCACGTTCCATCTCTCAAAGAGACAAAAAGCCACATTGAGAAGACAAAAAAAAGGGGAGATAAAGAAATCAAAAGGTCCTAGAAGAACTAGGAGGAATCCTAGTGAACTTAGGAAGAATCAAATCGATTTTAGATGTCTATCTCTCCAACTATTCCCCTCTTTCAATGAAAATTATATCTTGGAATATCGAATTCCCTGAAGAGAAAGAAAAGAAAATTCCTATGAAAGGAATTTGGAGAAAGGAAAATCCAACCTTTCTACTTATAAAAAAAATGGGTAGCGGTCCAATTAATCAACCAACTAAGCAATGCTGTAACAATTTCCAATATATTGCAATAGATGCATAATAAAAATTAGTGGGATTCACCATCATATTGAAAATCAAGGAAGTCACAATTCTAATCATATTTACTTCCTTCCATATTTTAACTATTCAATTCCAATTGTTAGGATCCTCAAATATCTGTTTCATTTGAAATAGCTATGGTCCCACACTGTCCAAAGGAAAATTCCATTTTTGGTTGTCAATCAAGTAAACCTCCCTCCTAATATCCATGCTTCCATGGATCATGGGAGGTGATTTTAAACTGATCAAATATATTAAGGAGAAGAAGGGGGGAATCCATAAATTGGATGGTGAATTTGTCTTGCTTCAGGAAATAATGGACTTTTCCCATTTGATAGATCTAGAAACAACTAATGACTTTCACACTTGGAATAAGTACGAACATAGATCTCAACAGATAGATCCGGATAGATTTCTAATCTTCGAGAATATAATGGCCTAAGAAATATGTATAGAACCCCCCATACTTCCTACCACAACTCCACTGATTGGCCAACAGTGTTGGAGATGGATATCAAGGAATTCCCAAGGAACAAACCCTTCTTCTTGGAATGATTATGAATGTAACACCCAGATTTCAAGGAAATTATAAAACAATTGTGTGATGAAGCATACAATATTGAAGGAAAATCGATGTATAGGCTACAAAAAAGGCTCAAATACATAATAAACCAATTCAAATCCTAGAGTAAGGAAACATTTAGTGAAATTCTTCTCTCTAAATAGGATCTCAAGGCCTAGATGGAAGCTATGTAATAAGAAGCAATCCTCCAAGCTAGTTCATATGCTCTAATAAGTACAAAAGTGTGATTCCTCTCACATCTTGAAGAGTGTTGCTAGTACAAAGAGATTCTCTTGCAAAAAAAAAGCATGCATTCAATCGCTAAGAATGGGAAATGAAACATAACCTTTTTTCACAAATAAATGCTACAACATAGGTAAAATAATTGAATATCTTTGCTCAAAATTTCAGAAGGCTCCAAAATCCAAAACTGTGACAACATGGCAAGGGAATTCGTCTGATTTTTCAAAAATATTTTATCCAATGCTCTCTTGAAAAGTTATTTTACAATTGAAAATATCATCCAACATATATCACCCCTAATTACACTCGAGTAGAATTATGCCTTCCTTTGGGATATCACCATAGATGAGGTCAACGTAGTGGTCAAGTCCCTGCCTAAAAATAAGGTCCCTGGGCCTGACAGGTTCATTGAAGAATTCTTCCAAGCATGTGTTGGCTACCCAACCGACTCCCCTCTCATTCTACAAATGGAATGGGACCCTTAGTTTTATTTTCTTGCTTATTTTTAATTTTCATACCTAGCTTTAAACTGAAATGATGATAGTGGTTTTGAAGTATAGTTCTTGTTCAGGATTGTGAAGTGACTCTCTTTTAAATTCATTATTGGAATATTAATAATCTCTTATGACCTAGAAAAAGTACCTCAAACCTTGTTGACTATGGTTACTAGACATTTTTGTTTCACAAGATTGTCACTTCCATTTTTGTAGTAATCATATGGCTCGTGCTTTTTTTGGGAATGACTTCATGAGGCCAAAATCATATTTAACCTACCCTAAATATGAATATTAAAGATTTTATTATGTTTAATACATAGCCTTTCTATAGAAAATATGTGTAGGTTAACCCGATAATGCAATATAAATCAAAGCAGAATACTATAACCTACTTCTACTATCAATTTGTAGAAGATTAAAGATCAAGCTGAAAAATATGACCGAAAGAAGAAGAATCAATGGCAAAATACACATAAAAATACTTTGGGGAAATCCTCAGCTAAAAACCTCACACTATTGTATTATCATACATGGTGGAAATACATAGGAATTATACAAAGCTCTCTCAAAGCTAGCCATCTCTCAGTACAATCCTCGCAAATGCTCACAGGTAATCTTGGCTTCTCTCTAGCCTTCCCCTCTACCCTCCAAGCTCTTATTTCCTTGTGTTGTTTCTTGTGGAAGATTTCCTATTACCAAGTGGAAACATTTCTTTCAAAACTACGTAATCCTCATGGATAAATCCTTGACTGCATGCATGAGTTTTCTCCAGGAGCAAACACATGCAATTGATAGTACATTGTCGTTGAAAATTAATCTCAACTGGCTCTTTCTCATAATAGACATGCATGGTTTCTGATGAGCGAATCTTCAGTTAACTGGAGTAGCTCTAGTTGAGTGCATTAATGCATCAACTCACTGTTAACTCAGTATTAGTTCCTCAAACAGTTTGGAACTAATTTAACTGGAATTAACTCAGTAAACTGAGTTAACTAATTACAACTCAAATATAACTCAATCTTATCTCCTTAATTCATGGGATAGCTCCTGCATGACTTCATAAATACTTCAAACTTGAATCTCTCCAACTAATTAATTTAAAATAAATTAATTAATTATTTCCAAGTAGCTGTGAAGACTAAATTCGATTTTAATTCACAATTTAATTCAAGGACAAATTGAATTGGAATATTCTTGTTGCCATATTTCAACACTCCCTCTCAATAAGAAAGGGATTATCTCCCACCCTGATCCTGTCTCTATGGAACTCAAACTTACACTTTCACAATGCCTTTTTTAAAATGTTAGCATCTTGCTCCTCTATCGAAATATACTACAGCAACATGATCCTCTCGACCTGTGAAAGGCCACAGGCAACAAATCTTTCCTTATGCTTCTCCACACTACCATCAGCGGCTTGCTTTACCCTGTAAATCAAATAGGAACTCACAACTGACTTGTTCTCCAGTCTTAGAACCACGTCCCAAACACTGTTACGAACTATGGACTCATACTCCTCCAACATAACATTAACCCAAATCAGCTATTGCACTACTTCCTCTTAGGAAGATGGATCGGTCTCAACACATTACCCAGGAAGGGCCATGTATCCAGTGTACCTCTCAGGCGATCTCCTCTATCTATGTTGAGAATATGGTGCTCCCACATTCTCTCTCACATCCTCCAACAATCTGTTAGCTTCTCTTATGCGCTTTTGTCCATTTCTGGAAGACTCTATTGAGTGGATGTCTCCACTCTTAGAACCTTTTCATGTGGCTACTCCACATCAGTTTAAGGCTCCTCCTCCTTAGGAACCAAAAGTTCCTCCGTAGCCTATAGTTAGAGCTCCCTCTCAAGTGAAATTCACATGGCCTTCTTCTCATCAAACTTGAGATCTTTGTGAACCACTGTCCTTTGACTAGTAGGCAAGTACACCTAATAGTTGTGAGGTATATCAATGTACCCCACAAATATCTCCAACTCTGTTGTCGAATCAAGCTTCTTCCATGCATCCTTTGTCACATGGCAATATACCGATGAGCCAAAGATCCTAAAGTTACCCACATCTGGTCTCTTATCAGAGAAAGCTTCCTCTGATGTGTTCATCCCAAGTATGCGATGCAGGCTTCTATTATGCAAATAGACCGCTGTGTTGCATGCCTCAACCCACAAGTGAAGTGGTAGGACTTGGTCATGCATCATTTCCTATGCTACCCCTATAATAGCTTTGTTCTTCCTCTCAGCCACCCCATGTTGTTGTGGGTTATGAGGTGCCATCAACTCTCGTTTAATTCCTTCCACTGCACAGATGTCCTTAAACTCTTGAGAGACATATTCTCCACCATTGTCACTTCTCAAGGCCTTGATCTTCTTCCCTAACTCTTTCCCAACCAAAGCTTTGAACTCACAAAACTTTTTGGAAGTTTTTTCCTTCTTCTACATGAAATAAATCCAACATTTACGAGAATAGTCATCAATGAAAATCACATAATAGATTGTCTTCGTTGTAGATTCCGTTGAGAATGGTCCATACAAATCAGTATGAACTCGCTCTAAGATAGCCTTTGCTCGCTTGTCTCAATCATGAAAGGAAGACTTGGTTTAATTTCTATTGGTGTCTAGGTAGGGGTGATTTATCTACCTTATTTCAACATTAATCTTATCAATCTCGGTGCATATCCTTTCAAGGCAACGTGTAAGGTATATGCAGGGAAAACACATAATCTTTCCCAAACAACAGTTTGTGTTTAAGATCCAAAGCATAAATGCAAGATCAACAACTTATAGAGATGCAGAAATAATCATAAACAACAAAGAACTGTAACAACACACATAAACTGATAAATAACACACACATAAAGACGCAACACCTAATCAGAAGAGCGGGCCCATCTCTCTGATCAGGGCTGCGTTAGCCATGAAAATAATTAGAACAACAAAATTGATGAACTTTTATTAATCGGTAATAGAGGTTTATAATGTTGATGGGTGAACCCCCATTCACAGGATCAACATGCATTTTATACACAGTGAGGGAGATTAACAACTCTCCCGAAAACATAGCAATTGCAGATACAAAGATATACATTGGTTGAAATGGTATAAACATCAGATGCCTGGGATAGTAGGAAGGCCCAAGAATAGTTCAGGGCATATGTTCTCATGTCGTGGTCAAACACATATTTTAGTACTACAAATAGATAGACTCCATGCATTTTACTTCATTAATTAAAATATTCCAATAGGATAGTAAAGGGAGGAATTTACCTTGTAAGTTTAACATAACAACATGGGTAAATGAGTGAAAATATGTCAAAAAGGGTAATGGAAATAGGTAGAAAGATGGCCCGATTTGGTACCCAACATCTCCCACCAACCAGCCTACAACATGTCCTCATGCAGTCCTGCACTTTCACAAATCTGGGTTCCGTAGATTGTATGTTAGATGAAGCTGGGCAAGATCATATTTCGCAGCCATTTCTATCCCTGGAACTTTAATTCCATCTGAGAGGACAACTTCCTTCCACAAATTCGGCAGGACGTCATAGTATGGAGTATATTCATCAGCAGGCAACGAAAGAATAGGGAACTGGAACAGGAGCCCCATCCATGGGGACCCACATGTCTGGACACATGCCACATACATGGGCATCATATTAAGTACACGTGCCTAATTTGGTGCCCCAAAAGGTTCTCTTTCCTAGACAGTTGTTGGTGACATCATCCATCTCCTCTCACAGCAACTAAGAGCCTCTTTCTCAAATGTGGTGAGTTGATTGACACAAGGATCAAGACACCATTTTTGTGTCCTCACCACTCTATCTCTGTTTTTCCCAATCCCTAGAAAGGTCCTGTGCTTATTGAACATTGTGTCTAACCTCTCATGCTACCCTCTTACTATAAATGGTTTGGTAACTTGGTTGGATTCAAAAGTGTTACTAGCCTTCTAGCAATGAATCTACTTAAAAGCATAAGAGGTGAGGGCCCTCTAATGAATGTCCCCCCATACAATACCGGGTTGAAATCTTTATCCAGTCGCAGTAATTACCCGTGCAAGTACAATTCACACATCGCATGTTGTGTGGGTACATCGTGACTCTGCAAAATCTAGAGGAATTGCACACCATCCTCCATCTCATAGATGACCTCATTATTAATACTTTCCATGAAGAATAAAAGGAAACGTTCATGAAAAAATAAGGAATAACAAGAAGAAGGGGGACAACATGCCATAACCTCTTGCACTAGCTCGAACATCTGCTCCTTGTCAGCTTTCAGCTCTGCCGCTTTCTTCTCGAGCTATTCTATCTTGAGTTGCTATTTTAACTACAGTAACCTCATCACATCCATACGCTCCACATATCCAAAAATTGTTGTGGAGGCCCTTTCCTAAGACCTTCTGATTTCATTTTTATGTTGGGCTGCAATAGACTTCCAGGACTAAATTTCAGCTGTTAGGGCATACTCTCGATCTTTAAATAATTAGTCGATCGGGTCTATCTGGGTGTCGAAAGAGGTCATGACTATCTGGTCTGTTTGGATTTCTATGTCAACTCGGATACTTTTGTCCTTTCTGGCTTGCCATTTTTGCTTCCTTAATTGTTTCTGTAATTTATTCACCTTCTTTCTCAACTTCCTCACTTCCATTTTGAGCCGCATCATTTCCTTGAACTGCAGCTCATACTTTTGTTTCATTGGAAGCTTTGGTTGTTCGCACAGCTCTATCCACTCCTGTTTAACAAATATTTCCTCAACCAGTGGAAAATCCCTTGAAACATATTCTACTATGTTGACTGGGGGATTTTCCTTCCCTGCTTGCTCTTCTTGCTCAACAACCCCCTAGCCTAGTTGTATCATTGGCACAGTCATTGAGAACATTTCACTTGGTCCCTCCTCTTCACCAACAACAATCTCCTCTTCCTGCACATGCATTACAACTGGCGATGTGCTGGTGTGACATTCTCCCGCTGCTATGTCTGCTGGAATTCCTCCCGGTTCTCTAGCTTCCAGACTTTCTTTTCTCCTTTCCTGCTCCAAGGCACCTGCCACCTAGGTGGCTTCCAATCTGTAAGTTTGTGGCCTCTCTAACAAATTCAGAGCCACCGAGATTATGAGATCTTATTTTTCTCACCATTGAGGGGAATGAGTCACTCTCACTCCTCTTGGAATCGAGGCAGAGAAAAGGGATTGGGGTGCATCTTCTACAATTGGCCCTGAAGTTGACACTGGTTCTTGTGGTACTGTGTGAACCTCGTGCCCTGGCTCTTCTACTTCTTCCTCGATGGGTCCCACAGTTTCCTTAACTTTGGGCCCTTCTTGTCTTTGTCCTTCCTCTTCTCTGAATTCCATGGCCGGAATGGTCATGACCTCCTCTCCAACCAGATTTTCCTCCTCCATTATTTCCATAGTGGTAGGGGATCCCTATGGGGTTCCATTGGTCACCATATCAACTACTTTGCCCATGCTGACTTGCTATGGGTCTACTCTCGTGACTGTCATAGCGTCCTCTTGCTTTGCTAGTTCCACAAGTGAAGTTGGTTCTTGTGGTATAGCCTCATTCGTGGTACTGGCGGGCCTTTCTGTATCATCCCCTGTGTCTGCCACTTTCTCCATAATTTTTGCTTGGTCCTAGGGAGCTAGCTCATCCCCCAATTCCTTTGTCTCCATCCCCATCTCCTCTAGTTCCTCCTGATTGACATAGTCCACTTCAACAAGATCCTCCTCCATGGATTTATATTCTTTTACCCTAGCGGCCATAGTAGCTACTATCTATTCCTCCGTGGAGTCCTAAAACACCTCCCACAGAATGGGAATCTATCCAATGGTGTTCATTATAAACAGGCACACCAACCCATGATGTGTAATGACTGCCAGTACCTGTCGAGACCCTTGACCTGAATTCGCCATTAGGTGAAGGCTCTTTAGCTAGAAGTAGGGTGCATTCATGGAGAAAGCCTCTGCCTATGGAAATCGTAGATGGGTTAAGATGCGGAGGTGATATCTGAAAATTGTGGAGTACCTCCCCTCACATGTCATATATTCGATGACAAATTCTACTACTCCTCCACACAGATATTGTAGTGAATTCCTATCGTACCCCTTGCCATTCTGTGCTATCCTCTCTCCGGCTTGAAGGAAGGCCTCGGGGAATTCTAGAAGGGGAGTTCTCCTTACAAACCATTGTTCCCTAACTTGCGAAATCCTAGTGACTTCCGCAACAATTTCTTCTGTTATGGGAATCACCACTCTGCGAACCCATGGGTCTTCTTCCCCTAAGCTCCGTGTGAATTCCATTGTCAATTCCTCATCAAATCCCCTTAACCTATCAAAATATGCATCCCATACCAAGTTCTAAAAGACCTATCATACCTCCCGATTACCCCAAAATGTCCTTGTGCTCTCTAGCTCATGTCGAATTGATTAGCGACCCATCGTTGTCAAGGTGGAAACAACACGTCGATTGCAGTTGGCTAGCAGGGGAGAGTGATAGGTCTCCAAACCATTGGAGGTTGAAATAATGTCATGGCTGATTTGGGAAATATGGGACAAACAATACGGTACATAATGGAAAATCTAGTACTGGTATGTATGGGAGTAGTGGCGAATCCAGTACTAGGACGTTTGGATATCATGGCCAGTTAGGGTGGTACAGATGTGTATTTTTAAAATTAAATACGGCGCATGGGGAGGTGATCGATATGATCTGGTGGTATGAATCGACATCCCAAAGTTTTTTTTGAAAATACGATTACAGTGTACCACCATCATCATATTCGGTTGAGCGGGATTATGTGCACTAAATTCTTTTCATGGTACACCATTTCTTTTAACAATTCCCCCCATCTTTAATGATGGTCGTCCTTCGCACGTTTACTCGTCCTTTTTTGAATGTTTAATTAAATCCATAAAATGACAGAGACATACTTGTGGACTTACCTAACAGAGTGATAGCACAGCGTGTAGCGACAACTTGAGTGGCAGCACAGTGAGTAACAACCGCTCTAAAGTAGCGGAATAGTGAGTACCAGCAACAATGAGTAATGACAGTTTCAGAGTAACTATAGTTACAGCAGTTATGGAGTAACAACAGTTACGGTGTAATAGTAGTTGCCGAGTAATAACAGCTATGATGTAACAGTAGTTGCGAAGTAACGACAGCTATAGTGTAATGGAAATTACGGAGTAATAGCAGCTACAGTGTAATAGTAGTTGCAGAGTAATAGTAGCTATGGTGTAACAGTAGTTGTAGAGTAACAGTGGCGATGGTGTAATGGCAGTTGTAGAGTAATAGTAGCTATGGTGTAACAACAATTACAAATTCATAGCATCTACAGTGTAATAACAGTTGTAGAGTAACAACAGCTACATTGTAATGGTAGTTGCAGAGTAACAACAACTATGGTGTAACAGTAGTTATAGAATAACAACAGTTACGGAGTAACAACAGCTACAGTGTAATAGAATTTATGGAGTAACAACAACTATAGTGTAATGGCAGTTATGGAGTAATAGCAGCTATGGTGTAACAGCAGTTACAGAGTAATAGCCCCGACAGAGTAACAACAACTACGGTGTAACAATAGTTGCGTTCTAACAACAACTACAATATAAGAATAGTTATGGAGTAATGGAAGTTATGTGTAATAGCAGTTATGGAGTAACAACAACTACAGTGTAACAACAATTACGGAACAACAGTAGCTATGGTGTAACAGCAGTTAAAATGACAGTGCCAGTGTTACCTTTCTCCTCGCTATATTTCTTTGTTGTTCCAGCAAAAGATAAAACAAACAATATATATATATATATATATATATTATATATATATATATATATTAAGAATTGTTATTTTTGTTTTTTTAGAATAGAGTGAGGTTGTCTTGTTTTCCAATGACCATTAAATCAAATGAAGCAGAAATATTTTTAACAAGAGAATCTTTAGAGGCTGGATGGTGATATAATTTAAGAAGGTGTCCGTTTACCACGAACGAAATATGGTTTTCATCTATTGTACTTAGTCTAAACATTCCATTGCCAAACACCATGTCCACTTGATATGGGCCCATCCAGTGAGTTCAGAGCTTGCATTTGAAATCTTTAAATATGGAGTGATACAATAACTCCTAGTCCCACACCTGAAACACCTTGGTTTTGATGAATTTATTGTGTCATTTCATTCTCTGCTATTGAATAGCAGTAGTTCTCTGGACAACCATTGCTCGAATCTCGTCCAATTCATTTAGTTGTTCCAGTTGGTGTTCCTGGGCTTCTGATAAATCTAGGCCTACTTCCAAAGCTGTTCTAAGTGTACTAATCTCAAATTCCATTGGAAATAATGGAGATTTTCCATGCACTAATTCATATGGAGAAAACCCTGTTGTATTCTGCCATGTCATCCTATATGCCCATAGAGCTTTTGGGAGTTTTTGTGCCCAATCCTGATGATGGCTTAGTATTGTCTTTGTCAAGATATTTTCCACTTGGATCCCCACTAGTGCTTTCAGTTTTTTCAGTTTCCTTATTATAGCATAGTTTACTATTTTTAGCAGGTTTTTAGGTCCTAAACTTCCAGAGCAGTTTTGAGGCCCTAAATGACGTTTTTTGGGAAATCTACTGCCAAGTGATTTTTCTATCAAAAAATTGTCTTTTCCATCATAGTCCCCAAAGAGATCTTTCTAATGGGCTATCATGCGCATCAAATGGAGATAATATAACCAATTCACGACCCTAGGGAGTTGGTTGTCCAACTCACCCCAACGGGGACCACAAACTCTCGGTGTTATATCTCCTCGGGTTAGGGTTTTGGTTGTTTATGGTTTTCTCTTATTGTTCGATAATAAAAAGGCCCTTGAGCCTCATTGTAAGATAGTTCAGAGGAGGTAGCCACCACATCTCTCCTCAGAGATAAGCTACCATCGCCCTAGCTGGTTTATTTCCATTAGTATTTGTAAGCATATTTTAGTATTTTACATTAATGAAATGAATTATTATTTATGCTGCATATCTGTGTTGATGGTTATCTCTGTAATTTGTTGTGTTCCTTTTTAAGTTCGGATCAACTTGTCCATTCGCTTAGGGATGATAAGGGGTTGCCACTCTATGTTCGACCCCATTTTTCTGCATTAGCTTTTCTATCATATGGGAAGTAAACTATGATCCACTGTCTGATACAATCTCTCTTGGAGTCTCGTACCTAGAAAAAATTTCTTCAAAAAGGAAGTCTGGCACCACTTGCTCTGTCGCTCTCGTGACCGCCCTAGCTTCAACCCATTTAGTTACATATTCAGTGAAAAATAGGATGTAATCCTTCTAAAGTGAAGGTGGGTTGAGGGGACCAACGGAATCGATGGCCCATTTCTTGAATGGTTTGAGGACTATCTCGGGCTGCAGGGGCATCTCATCTACTTTCCAAGGTTGTCCCATCCGTTGACAGCTATCACACCTCCACACATAATCCTGAGCGTCACGGAAGATGGAGGGCTAATAAACCCATTTGTAGTACCTTATGACCTGTTCTTTTGTTTGCAAAGTGTCCCCCATAAGGTCCACCATTATCATCTCTTGCTACACAACGCCAAAACTACTAATCCACTCCTGTGTGGAAGAGATTTCCTACCATCCATGAATATCTAGTACTGTGGTGGATGATCTTCCTTTACTCCTTATAGGATAGGTGACGAGGCACTTTACCTATAGCCAAATAGTTAGCAATATCTCAATACCATGGAGTGTTAACAGAAACTGCGAAAATATGCTCATCCAAAAAATCATCTTCAATTGGTGTTTCCTTACCATCACATTCTATCCTAGATAAAAATTATGCGACCACATTGTCTTTACCTGGTTTATCTACTATAGTGATATCAAATTCTTGTAGCAATAAAAACCACCTTGTATTTCAACCAAGGGTAACAGGTTTGTTCATCAAATACCTGATGGCAGCATGATTAGTATGCACAAAAGTAGGATACCCAGTAATGTAGTGTCGGAACCTATTCATGGCATAAACGACAACAAGAAATTCCTTCTCAGTCATTGTATAGTTTAATTCAGCAGGAGCCAAATTTTTACTAACATAGTAGACTACGTAAGGTACTTTGTCCTCTTGATGTCCCAACACTGCACCAACTGTTGTCTGAGAAGCATCCATATGAATGTGGAATGGTAATGCCTAGTTAGGTCCTCCAAGAATTGGAGCACTACAAACTAACTCTTTAATTATTGTAAATGCTACATCATAGTCTTTAGTCCACACAAATTTTGAATCTTTCATTAGTAATTGAAATAGTGGGTGTGCTAATTTTGCAAGATTTTCTATGAAACAGACCATCACAACCAATGAAGTTGCATACATGTGTGACAGTTTTAGGTGTTGGAAAGTGTAGAATTACCTGTCTCTTTGCTAGATCCATTCTGATCCCTTCAGCTAAGAGTAAATGTCCCAGAACGATTCCCTCTTCCATCATCATGTGACATTTCATTGTACTTAGAGAGATGTGTGCTTTATATATCTTGTGAGAATGTTTTCCAGATTTTACAATCCTGCCATGAACGAGCCCCCATATGGAGTAAAGTCATCCATATAGATCTCAATGTTATCATTTATCAAGTCATAGAAGATTCCGAGGATCACCCTCTGGAATGTTTCAGGAGCATTAAACAGGCCAAAAGGAAGGACCTAGTATGCAAATGTCCATCAGGGGCATGTGAACGTGGTCTTGTCTTAGTCCTCAGGAGAAATTTGGATCTAATTATATCCACTAAATCCATCCAGAGAAGAGAAATACTTCTTACCAACCAATGTATCCAAAACTTGATCAATAAACAGAAAGGGGAAGTGAACTTTTTGTGTCACCTTGTTCAACTCTCGATAATCTACGCAAATCCACCATTTGCCATTCTTTTTGGGGACCATTACCAGTGGTGAGACCCATTGGCTGTCTGAGATTGTGTAGGTGAAACCCACATCTAGTAACTTCTGAAGTTCTTATTTCACCATGTTCTTCAATGTCGGGTTCACCCTCCTCTGAGGTTGCCTTATAGGATGACAATCCTCCTTGATGTACATGTGATGGGTGCATAAGTTAGCCAAGATTCCCTTCATATCTACATAATCCTAGACAGAGGCCTCCTTATATTTTTGCAGAATGTCTATAAGCTGCTCCTTCTGAGATTCTGATAGGTTTAGATTAATGTTCAAGGTTCTCCCAGGTTCCAATTCCACTTGTATACTTTTATAGGGTGTACTATCAGGTGTTTCCTCTAATCCTTCCACTGTTTCCATAACTTCTTGAGTGTCACAGCTTAGGATGTATTCTAACACATGCCGGTTTGATTCTGAAACAGAATGGGGATCATCCATGAAAGAAGTGATCACATCATCTTCTGATCTTGCTTTCAATTGTAGGGCCTATCTAATAGTAAGGACAGGTTGTACTTCTTCATCTTCCGTTCCATCCTCTACTACAGATACAACCTTCTTACTGCCTACTGGTTTTATAGATGAATTTGGTTCTGCCGGTGGATATAACACTAAATTCTTAGTGTTATGCCCATTAAAAATGACCATATTCCCTGAGCGACACCCAATGTAAGCATCGGCAATGGCCAGCCATGGCCTACCCAAAATTAGGGGATGACTGCCCATTGAAGATTGTGTGTGTAATACTAGGAATTCTACTGGGTAATGCCATGATTCTACTGGAATTGTCACATCCTCCAGCTTCCCTACAGGTTTAACTGTAGATTTGTCTGCTAATCCTAGGACTGTAGGTGTATCCTTTAGATTACGAAGTCCTAGGACATGCATGGTTTCAGTAGTGATGACATTGATGACAGCTCACGAGTCTACTAACACATTTGGAATCTCTACCCCATTAATCTATATTGTCAAGATTGAGTTCCCCGGATCTTCATATTTCACAAGCATTGATTTTCCCATCATAAAATCTGACAACTTTCCCATAACATGTATAGTGAGGGGATCTTTAATTTTCTTAGCAGGTTTCTTTGAATAATATTCCCTAAGAGTTTTCACATAGATTAGCACATCCTTCATGACTTGTAGCAAGGGAATTTTAGCAAATAAGTTCTGCAACTCTCCTAATAAATCAAATTCAGATTGAGGACCTAGTTTTCTCATGATTAATCTCTCCAGGTAGGGTGGTTTAGAATGATGTTGTTTGATAGGAGGCATCTGGGTTCAATCAATTTGCTTGGCTCTTCACTGACTGGCTTTGCCTCCCTACCTTCACTATCAAGCTATTCAATGATAACTAGAGGAGGTTCGACATTAACTATCTGACCTGATCACAGGTTCATTTCATATAGCTCTGCAGTGGATATACTATATGAAGGCGGGTTAAGAACATCAGCCTGATGAGCTCCCTTATTATTAGGATTAGGGTTAGGCTACATTGGGAGATGTGGATAGGTAGGTTGGTTACTAGGAGGCACATTGGAGGGAAATTGAAGTTGTTTCCAGGGCATTTGTGGAGGCATATGCGATGGCATCTATTGACGAAACTGATCCGAAGAATATCCTCGCCAGGTTGGAGCCCACGGGGAGTTGATACTGGCTTGGGGGTTCCACTGCTGCCAAGGGTGCGTATTGGTACTATGGCCACATGGGAGAATAAGACATGGTATAGGGATTCATATTACAACTGTTAAAACAATGAGATGGATCCAAGTACATACCCTGATTTCCCATCGAAGATCGAGGTTGCCATGGCTTCCTCGCTCCCATGAGACATAGTTGCTCTGTGTCCTCCCCTGTTACTTGAATCAATTCTCTCAAGCCTGGTAAGGAAGGGCATGAGTTGGTCACATGGTTGAGCTCACAGATTGCACATTTGTCTATGGAATTCAGTGGACATTCCCTCTCCGGGTGTTTTTTCTTTCATTTCGGACAAAACACTGCCATAGTCCGCTCTAGATCTAGCTACTTTTGTTTTACTTGTAGGGTGTCCATCTGCGCTAACAGGGTGTTGAGGATATATTTTCTTAGGTTATTTAGGAAATTCCAAATTTTTTCTTTTCTAGCACCCCCGCCAGATCCTTTTACTGAACGGACCTCCTACTTGTTTCTCGCAAGCCCCCTTGAGCACTGGATACATAATTTACAAATATCTTCGAACTTCTCCTTGGAGATATCTCCCTTCCCCACAATGTTTAATAGTTCCATCGAATCTTCTTGAAGATATTGAAGTAGGGTAATCTTTAATATTTCCTTATATAGGTTAGAATGTCCTAACCTTTGTAAGGTGTAGTTGAACCTCTCCACACAATCTTCCAAGCTTTCATCTTCTTTCTGTGCAAACTTGAAGAGTTCCTCCTTGATGTTCCAAGATTTACAGTAATCCCGGTATTTCTCCAAGAAAGCCATCTTCATATCTTCCCATGTAGAAATGGATTTTCCTCTAAGTCCCATGAACCATTGCAGAACCATCCCTTTTAGAGTGGAAGGAAAAATTTTCAGCTTCTAGGCATCCGTTGTGTAGTCATATCCCCAGCATACTATATCAAACTTGAATAGAAATGTGTCGGGGTCTTCAGAGATAAGCCCATGGAAAGTTGGTAAAGTTGCCAATGGAATAGGCTTCGTAGGCACATCGGTTCCCATATCTCCAATGGGGAAATCAATGGTGGAGTTGGTAGGAGCCATGAATATTTTCCAATAATCACTGGGGATCTTAACAGGCTCTACATAGGGTGGCTGAGGATTCTTTATTACCAGGATTCGAGCTGCTTTGGTGACTCTTCCTTGGTCTCTTGGTGATGTAAATATCTCCTCAACTCTTTCTCTTGTGGCCTGATGGCTTGATCCTTTGGCTGCAACTCCCTTTCCTTTACTATAATAGTCCAATTCTATAGATGCTTTGCTTGCAACTTCCTCCTCTTCTAACACTTGCTCAAGATTCTTTGAATTAGGTCCATTGCTAGATGCTTCCTCCATGGTCAGAGGAACCTGCTATGTTGAGTCACCATAGAATGCCGCAACCAATACTGACCATTCCACTAATTGTCCTTCTGACTTCACCCTTCTTACTCTTGGTCTCATAGCTATGTGAGAGGATGCTTCGGATTTAGCCTTTGCTATGACCTCTTGTATATAGGTTTTCCTTCCTAGGTTTGGTTTTCCCCTCCTTGGGGCTCTCCCTCTGCCCCTTTTATTGGGTTCTTTTTTCATACAAAAGTTGGATTGATGGGAGGGTTTATGTATGAACCTACAATGCTTCAACCCTGGAGTAAGGTGTCAAAAGACCATTCCTTCCCCAGGATGAAAGAACTTACAAAAAGAAAGGTATCTATAGAAAAAACTAGGGTTTCAAACCTGGAGTAGGGCATCAAAAGACTCCTCCCTCCATAGGAACAAGAACTGAAAACAAACAAAAACCATGGAAAACCCTAATCTTCCGAGATCTGAAGCAGGGTGAAAAAAATTGTCCATCCCCAAGGTGAAATCTAGGGATTTCCTAACAACGAAAGCACACATAGATTTTAAAAAAAAATTCTAGCTCAAGGCTTGGAGCACTGCATCAAAGGACTCCTTCCTCTCTAGAACAAGAGGATGGCCCAAAAATAATTAGAAAACAAAAAAGAACAAACAGAAAGAGTACCTACGATCAGGACTTAAAGCAGAGTGAGAAAACTCATTCTCTCCCCAGGACAAGAGATTGACCCTCTGGTCGGTCTAAATCATTGTTTTCACCTTGTTAGCCTCACTGACAATGGCGCCAAAATATTGGTGTCCAAGTAGGGGTGATTTATCTACCTTATTCTGACATTAATCTTATCAATCTAGGTGTGTATCCTTTCAAGGCAATGCACAAGGTATATGCAGGGGAAAACGCGTAATCTTTTCCAACCAATAGTTCATGTTTAAGATTGAAAGCATAAATGCAAGATCAACAACTTACAGAACTATAGAAATAATCATAAGCAATGAAGAACTGTAACAACACACATAAACTGATAAATCATACACACATAAAGATGCAGCACCTGATCAGAAGAGCAGGCCCAGCTCTCTAATCAGGTCTGTGTTAGCCACGAAAATAATTAGAACAACAAAATGGATGAACTTTTATTAATCGATAACAGAAGTTTACAACGCTAATGGTTGAACCCCCATTCACAAAATCAACATGCGTTTTATACACAGCGAGGGAGTTTAATAGTTCTCCCGAAAACATAGAAACTACAGAAACAAAGATATACATTGGTTGGAACAGTATCAACATCAGATGCCTGGGATAGCAGGAAGGCCTAAGAATAGTTCATGGCATCTGTTCTCTGAGCTGTGTGACCTCCTGTTGATCGGTCATTGCGAGTTCTGTTGTAATATGCCGAGTTGAGGGTTCATGTTCTCATGCTGCGGTCAAACACATAGTTTAGTACTACAAATAGATAGACTCCATGCATTTTACTTCATTAATTAAAATATACCAATAGGGCATTAAAGGGGGGAATTTACCTTGTAAGTTTAACATAACAACATGGGTAAATGAGTGCATATATGTCAAAAAGGGTAATGCAAATAGGCAGAAAGATGCCCCAATTTGGTACCCAACACTTTCCCAAGGTACAACCTTTGCATGTGTTAACATGATCAAGTTTACCTTTGGGAAGTCCTGTAGATATTTACTACATTATCTTCAATGCCCTATGATGCAAATGTCCCAACTGCCTGTGCCACAACTCGTCAATGTCTTGGCTTTCCACCAATTCTGCTTTCGTACTCAATGTTGCACAATCATCTACCTCTAGTTTATAGAGATTCTTCACCTGAATCCCTATCCTCTTGGTCTGACCTGTGGCTATGTGTCTGAGGAACACATTTCCTTTACTGAAGACAACATTGTATCCTTTTTCCTCCAACAACATGACCGATACCAAGTTCCTCATCAGTCCAGGCACATACATCACATTTGTCAAGGTGAGAGGAGCTCCATGCTCCCTCTGAAAAGCAACAATGCCCTACATTGTCTTCCACACTGAAAATGGAGTATCCTTTCCAGGGATACTCGAGATAATATGGTCTCGAACTCCCTCAAGGGTGATCCATCTCCTTCACCACACACTTCTTCCACTCAACCAACTCTTGTGTATTAGTTGAAGTTGGCTTTGGAATTTCTTGACCAATGAATTCCTTCAAGCGATTGTCTTCTAATACAACCTCCATTTTACCTTTCCATGCTATGTAATTTGAGCTAAATTCCAAGGAATACTCGAGTCTCAAGCAATAAAACGCCATTGACCAACCTTGAAGTATGATATGAATTCGATTTTCACCTGCAACCCCAAACTTCAAACTTTGAATTCTCTTCTCAGTATACTTTTCACAACTCTGATACCATGTAGAAATTTCTACAAATCTAGCTCTGATACCATGTAGAAAATTTGTGTAGGTTAACCCAATAATGCAATATAAATCAAAGCAAAATATTATAACGTACTTCTACTATCAATCTGCGGAAGCTTAAATATTGATCTAAACAATATAACTAGAAGAAGAAAAATCAATGGCACAATACACATGAAAATACTTTGGGGAAAGTCTTAGATAAAAATCACACACTATTGTATTATCATACATGGTGGAAATACATAGGAATTATACAAAGCCTTAGCTCTCACAGCTAGCCAGCTCTCAATACAATCCTCACAGATGCTCTAGGTAATCTTGGCTTCTCTCCAGCCTTCCTATCTGACCTCCAAGCTCCTATTTCCTTGCACTATTCCTTGTGGATGATTTCCTATTACCAAGTGGAAAAGCTTCTTTCAAAAATATGCAATCCTCAAGGATAAATCCTTAACTACATGCATGTGTTTTCTCCATGGGAAAACACATTCAACTAATAGTACATTATCTTTGAACGTTAATCTCAACTGAGTCTTTCTCATAATAGACATGCATGAGTTTATGATGAGGGAATCTCTAGTTAATTAGAGTAGCACTAGTTGAGTGCATTAATGCATCAAATGACTATTAACTCACAATCAGTTCCTGAAATAGTTTGGAACTAATCAAACTTGAACTAACTCAGTAAATTGAGTTAACTAAATACAACTCAAATATAACTCAATCTTATCTCCTTAATTCAAGTGACAACTCTTGCATGACTTCAGAAAGACTTCTAACTTGAATTCCTCCAACTAATTAATTTAAAATAAATTAATTAATTATTTCCAAGTCATTGTTAAGGCTAAATTCAATTTTCATTCACAATTTAATTGAAGGACAAATTAAATTGGAATATTCTTGTTTCCATATTTCAACACTTTCTTTGATTTTTGGTTAAAATTTGCACAAGTTATAATATTTATCTAGAGGTCCATGGATGATATTTGTTTTATTGGTCACACGCCTTGTCTTAAGATAATTCTATATGTTTTAAAAGGGTTTTATGTCATTCCATAACTTTAAGATATTCCTTATCATTATTCATCTTTCCACGAATGTTTGATTGGTTTTATCTTTTGTTTCATATCTTGTTGCATCGTGTAGTGAAATGATATTTGGCAATGTCAGGAAGATCTGATGATATTCTTTTGAACGAAATATATGTGAATTTTGGTGACCTGGGGAAACATATTCGAATTGTTCACTATGGTTTTTGACAACTGTTTTCATTGTTCATAGTTGTCACAACATGAATTTTTAGGTCATAGTATTGGTCTAGCTCTCATAGATATTGTTTGGTACACTTTGTACTACGTGTGTCAGTCATCCAGTTCACACTACATGCATTTGTATCAATGTTATATACATTTAATTTCTTTATTCATGTTTTACATGCTACTCTATGAGTTGTTAGAGTTGCAAACCCCTATTTGGATTGTTTAATCCCCTCTTCACACTAAATCCCAGCAGAATTTTTACCAGGTCTTAGGTCATGCCTTCCATAAATAGAAATGAGAAAATTGGGAGGGATATCATCGAAACATATGATGAATATTTGGATCTCTTTTAATAGGTAGGGCGGTGGGAATTTATATAACTCTTTCAGGGTTTTAAGGATAGAGTAGTGAAGGCCTTTGCCTCTACTTTCAATGGAAGAAAGGAAAAAGTCCATAATGTAGAGATTTGGTTACTGTTGATGTCATAGCTGATGCCACTCATCTCTCTACAGTGCATGAGAACTAGTCAAAGAATTGTCCTGTGTGCGATAGACCATTGCAGAAGTTTTTAGCAAATAAGAATTGTGCATATAATGTCAAAGGTATGTTGATTACTTATCTCAAACCTAGATGGTAGGATCTATTATCTTTTATGAGGCATTATTTAATGTGTGAAGCTTAGTATGGGTTAGTGTTTATATACCACATCCATATTCTAATGGTTTTATTAGGTTATAATATTAACCTCCCATATTACTTGCACAAAATCCTTGCCAAGATGACCAAGGCGTATTCAGATGAACATAAAAATCCTAGAAGTTCTATATTCCATCAAAACCTTATCTAAATTTTGGTCAATCATCATTTGGAAAAAATTGGTGATTATTGGGATTCTTGTTTCCTTAGAAATGATTATGAAAAGCCCTAGGTTTTTTATTAACTAGATCTTACAACTAGGGTGTTGCACAGTCCTCCACCAGCTGGTCTAGCTACATTCAATTCTCACATCGTTCATGAAGATGAACTTGATGAGCCAGTCCATTCTATTTAGTCATATTTTGTTGAAGGACATGGGTTTTAAAGAATTGAAACTATACCTATTCATGTCCCTAAGAGTATGACAAGGAATATTGAATTCCATCATGTCGAATTAAAACCAAAATTTAAGGAAAAGGATGAGCTAGACCTCTTGGACCGTATCCCTCACTTTAAACTTCCACAATGAGAGGAAATTAGTTAGCTTGAGTATAACCCTCAGTCCAAAGAAAAATTTGAACAAATTGAAAGGAAAACTATAAGGGCTCAGTCTAATAGAAGAAAGAACATCCCATTTAAGGAGATCTTTATTGATCTGGAAATGGATGTTGAGCCTTCACCATAGAAAAATAAGCCTCAGACTAAGGATAATTAAGGTTTTTTTATAATGATAAATATGTTCATGATGGTAACAGTAACTTTGGAAAATATCCTCATAGCAATTCTGGCTATGATCCATGCATACTCGGTATGTACTACCACCAATAGTTTTTTTATTACAATGCCTTGCATTGAGCATTGTATTAATCAATTAATACAAAAGAACAATTAACTTACAACCCTAAATCAATGGAGGGGAAATAAAAATAAATAGTAATATAAAGAGTATGAGGTGAAAACACAGTCAGGAGATATGCATATAATCATGAATTAATCAAACATTAAAGTTCTTATCAATCTAGATAGGCAAGAATCAAACTATGTTGAGTAAATTTGTTTTTCAAGGTCAAAGAATTTTGAGGCATTTTTTTTATTAGATTCTATTTACTAATTTTAAAAGGTTGCTACAAAATATTTGATTCTGTAGTAGCATTATTTTGATCTCAATATCATTAATAATATCCTTTTATTTTGATTAAACTCTCGTATTGAAATCTCTTGATGCATCATGTACTGAAATGATATTTCGTGATGATAATAAGATATGATGGGATTCTTTTGGACGAAATATATGTGATTTTTGGTGACATGGCACAACTTATTCGAATTGTTAACTATGCTTTTTAACAATTATTCACATCGTTCATCATTGTCATGAATTGAATTTTTAGGTCATTGTACTGCTCTGGATCTCATAGATATTTGGTACACTTTGTACCACTTGCACCAATCATCCAATTCACACCATATGCGTTTGTATCTACGTTCTACACATTTCATTTCTTTATTGAAGTTTTTCATGCTACTCTACAAGCTATTAGGGTTTCAGACCCCTATTTGGATTGTTTAACCACCTGTTCACACTCAATCCTACCAGAAATTTCATCAGTTCATAGTACAAGGATCCCATAATTAGAACTAAGAAAATTGGGAGTCATATCTTCCAAAAGTATGATGAATTATTGGCTCTCTTTTAGTAGGTTGGGTGGTGGGAATTTATTTAACTCTTTTAGGGATTTAACGATGGAGAATTTAAGGCCTTTGTCTCTACTTTCAATAGAAGAAAGGCAAAGGTCCATGATGTGGATATTTTACTTATTGTTGATTTCATAGATGATTCCACACATATCTCTAGAGAAGATGAGAACTAGTCAAAGAATTGTCCTGTGTGCAATATACCATGGCAGAAGTTTTTGGAAAATTTGAATTGTGCATATAATTTCAAAGGTATGTTGATTACTTATCTCAAACCTAGATGACAAGATCTATTTTTTTTTATTCCATTACCTAACATGTGAAGATCGGTATCGGTTACTGTTTATATACCACATCTATCTTCTAATGGTTTTATTAGGTTATAAGATTAACCTTCCATATTACTTGCACAAAAGCCTCGTCAGCATGACCAAGACACATCAAGATGAACATAGAAAACCTAACAATTCTATATTCCAACACAACCTTATCAACATTTTGGTCAAGCATCATTTGGCCAAAATTGGCAATGTTTGGGATGTTTTTTTCGTTCGCATTGTTTATGAAAAGCCCTTGGTTTTTGAGCAACTATAGCTTATAACTAGTTTTTTTCATAGTCCCACACCAGTTGATCTGGCTACATTTGATTCTCACATTTTTGATGAAGATGACCTTGATGAGTCACTCCATGCTAGGTGGTTAGATTTTTTTGAACGAAATGGGATTGAAAGCCTTGAAAATATACCTATTCATGTCACCAAGAATATGGTGAAGAATATTGAATTCCATCATGTCGAATTGAAACAAAAATTCAAGGAAAATGATGAGCTAGAACTCTTGGACCTTATCCCACACTTTAAATATTCACAGTGAGAGGAAATTAGTTAGCTTGAGGATAACCCTCAATCCATAGAAAAAGCTAAACAAATTGAGAGGAAAGCATCAAGGGCTCAGTGTAATAGAGGAAAGAACATACCAGTTGAAGAGGTTTTTGCCAATGTGGAAATGTATGTTGAGCCTTCACCATAGAAAAATAAGCCTCAGACTAAGGATCATTATAGTTTTGTTGATAATGATAAATGTGTTCATGATGGTAACAATAACTCGGGAAAATTCCTCAGAACAATTCTAGCTCTCATTCATCAATACTCAATATGTACTGGCACTAATAGTTTTTTGTTATAGTGCCCTCACCTTAGCATCGTATTAATGAATTGGTACAAGAGAACAATTAAATTAAAAACCTAAATCAATTGAGGGAAATGAAAAATAAATAGAAATCTAAACAATATGAGGTGAAAAAACAGTCAGGAGACATGCATATAATCATTAAGTCATAAAAAATTAAGGTGGTTATTAATCCATATAGGCAAGGATCAAATTATCTTAAGTAAATCTTATTTTCAACATCAAATAATTTTGAGGGATGGTTTTTAATAGATTCTATTTATTTGTTTGTTAATAGGTTATTCTTGTTCATCGAACGATGGTCTCGGTTTCCACAAAAGAGGTTATTGTGTATACCATGTTGTTGGCTCACATCATGCAAGGATGTCCTATTAGTTCTTGTGCATATTTTTCCTAAGGAATTAGGATTCTACTAGCAGGTCAAAAATAATGAAATGTATTTTTTAATAAAATATATTGATTTTGTAAATTTTATTGGACCGTGGTTGGGCATATTAGCTTCCTTCCTTTAAATTTCTCATAAATATGTCTAGAAAATTATCCTCTAGAATATTCTTGAAAAATATAAGATCAAAAATATGGTTACTAGATCATATCACCCACTCGCTAATGGGAGATTAGAAGGGACAAATAGAATTCTTGGGGATATCATCACCCAAACTATTTGACTACACCTCAAGGATTAGGTTGATAAAATCCCTATAGCTCTATCATCCGATTAGACAAAATGGAGGACCACAGCCAGTTGCACATCATATGAACCAATGTATGGGAAAAGAGTGTTCTTTCCAATTAGAACATCAATCCATACACTTGGAACAACTGTCCAACTTGGAATGGACTTATCTAAATCACAGTAGTAGATACTTCTCTTGATCAATGAGCTATATGAACTTCAAAAGGATTCCTTGCACTGAACAACAATGATACAACATCAAATAGCTCGATGGCATGAAAATTTATTTAAGAAGAAGAAATCCAAAGCTTGAGACTAGGCCTTGCTATTTGACTCCAAATTTAATGATTTTAGGGAAAATTTCCATAATGGCTTGTGCCCTATGAGATTTATACTATATATGATAAAGAAGCCATAAAACAATATTCCATTGGAGAATATAGGATTACTCTATTGGTAAACAGACATTGGCTTCATTTTTTTCATAAATATTTGTCCAAAGAATCATTTTTGAAGAGCATGATCAGTGGATGGATTGAATTAGAGATTGATGACAAAGAAGGAACTCATGCTAGATAATTCATTTTGATTCAATAAAAAAAATATGATAAAAATCATGTATGAGAAACCCTATGTAGGGGCATACATGGGGTCACATAATGTGAAAACTAGCTTATGTTGGTAGATACTATGGCCATGTAAAACAAAACATGAAATAAGAGAGGAGAGAGAGAGAAATAGAGAGAGAGAGAGAGAAATTATGTTCATGTTCACGATGGTAACAATAGCTCAGGAAAATATGTTCATGTTGGTAACAGTAACTCAGGAAAATCTCCTCAAAACAATTATGGCTCTAATCCATCAATACTTGATATGTACTGGCACTAGTAGTTTTTTGTTACAGTGCCTCACCTAAGCATTGTATTAATCAATTGATACAATAAAACAATTAATTTAGAGACCTAAATCAATTGAGGGAAAATCAAAATAAATAGAAATCTACAGAGTATGAGATGAAAACATAGTAAGGAGATACACACATAATCATTCAGTCATCAAACATTAAGGTGGTTATCAATCTAAATGGGCCATAAGCAAATTTTTTTAAGTAAATCTGATTTTCAACATCGAATAATTTTGAGGTACGTTTTCTATTATATTCTATTTATTAATTTTAAAAGGCCGCTACAAAATCTTTCATTCTGTAGTAGCCTTGCTTTGATGTCAATATAAATTGATAATATCATTTTATTTAATTGTTTGTTAACATGTTATTCTTGTTCATCGAATGATGGTCTCAGTTTCCATGAAAGAGGTTATTGTGTATACCATGTTGTTGTCTCAAATCATGCAAGGATTACCTATTAGCTCTTATGTCTATTTATTTCAACCAATTAGGATTCGACTAGCAAGTCAAAAACAGAAATGTATTTTTGAATAAAAAATATTGATTTTGTAAATTTTATTTCTAACATGGTTGGGCCTATTAGCTTATTTCATTTAAATTTCTCATAAATATGTCTAAGAAATCATCCTCTAAAATAAGCTTGAAAAATATAAGATTAAACACTGGGTTACTACATCATATCACCCACTGGCTAATGCGAAAGTGGAAGGGACAAAGAGAATTCTTGGGGATATCATCACCCAAACTATTTGACTACACCTCAAGGACTAGGGTGACAAAATCCTTGTAGCTCTATCATCCGATTAGACAAAATGGAGGACCACTTCCAGTTTCACATCATATGTACTGATGTATGGGAAAAGAGAATTGTTTCCAATTAAAACTTAAATCCACACACTTAGAACCACTGCCCATTTTTGAATGGACTTATATAAAGCCCAGTAGTAGATACTTCTCTTGATCAATGAGCTAGATGAACTTCAAAAGCATTCCTTGCACTGAACAACAATGATACAACATCAAATAGCTCCATAGCATGAAAAGTTCTTTAAGAAGAAGAAATCCAAAGCTTGATACTAGGCGTTTCTATTTCACTCCAAGTTGAAGGATTTTAGGGGAAATTTCCATAGTCAGTGGCTTCAGCCCTATGATATTTATATTTTATGTGATGAAAAAAGTCATAAAAAAATATTCAGTTGGCAAAGATAGGATTACTCTATTGGTAAATGGAAAGTGGCTTCAATTTTTTTATAAATCTTTGTTCAAAGAATCATTTTAGAAGAGTATCATCGATGGATGGCTTGAATTAGATACCGACAACCAAGAAGGAACCCGTGATAGATAATTAATTTTCATTCAATAAAAAAAATAATAATAATAAAATTCATGTATGAAAACCCTAATTAGGGGCATACATGGGGGGCAAGTAATGTGAAAACTAGCTTATGTTTGTAGATACTATGGTCATGCAAAACAAAACACAAAATAAAAGAGAGAGAGAGAGAGAGAGAGAGAGAATCATGGATAAAATGGCTCTTCACAACTTCCTGATGGTCATGTTAAGATCCTTCAACCACTATAAATCCTTTACATGTTTTTCTACTATTAAATTTCTTTTGGGGATATGCAAGGGAGGGTGCTACTATTGCTACAACTCTATTGTTGCAACCCCATTGCTGCAACTCCATTATAACCAAGTTGTTGAAACTTTCACATTGCATTCCAATTTCTACAACTTTTTTTTGTGCCACAACTACTACAACTCTGATTTTGCAACTCAATGATTAGAAGTTAGCTTCTACAACTTGATACTACCTTTGTTACAACTTAGTGATGGTCCATCATTGTTGTAACTCTAAATGTCATTGCTACAACTATGGTGCATCATTGTTGTGAATCTACTACTACAATTCTAATTTCCAAAATAGGTGATGATGATTTCTACTATGGAACCATGACTAGACCAACCTACAACCCTTACAACACCATTGTTGTGACTCCAAACACCTTGTTACAAATCTGAAGATCGTTGCTACAATTTTGAGATGATGCTGCAACTTCAAGTCTATGCTATCGCTTGTGAACTATGTTATAACTCTAATTCCAATAAATATGCTTGCTATATTATGGAGCCAAACATCAAAATCACTAGCATAATGAAGGCATGAGCCATCACATCCACTTATACTAAGTTAGGAGGTATGTCTGTTGAACTGTGTAATGGATGATATTGGATGACATTAGTTTAATAGACCTTGATTTGAACCCCTCACATCATGCATTGCTACCATCAACTTATGACATGATTTCCTAGACCACACCTTCCATAATTGGAAACCTCGACTGTCCATACCATTTATTCTATCTTTGCAATCATATTTGCATGAGCTTCGACAAGTTTTCATGGGATTTACATTTCAGTAGTTCTCTATTCTTGCTCATAAACAAGCACTTGTGGAGAATTCAAACAATAGCCAAAATGCTTACTTGGTTGCATTGGTTGTTTCATTTCACTTGATCAGGTGATGAATGGAACAATTAGAGTAGGTTTAATGAATAACCTCCATTTTGAGCATCTTTTCCATTTTGTCAGTTGTGTTTTAGTATTGAGTCAGTTTTAAGTTGAGTAAATGTCAATTTGTGTCATCATGTCATCAGTTTTCAGTCATCAGTTTTCTCAAGGGTGTCCAAATCATCATTTTCCACAAGGACTAAACCCTAATTTCCTCACCCATTAAGCTAGGGTTGGCTATGAATCAGGGACATCTAAGTATATGAGGCCTAAGGGAGGTCATTTAAGCGAGTATGAGGCCATTACAACTCATACACATCATGTCTCCATCATTTTTCAATAATTCATTCCAAGGTACAAATCATTTTCCACACATAGGGCCGGTTTTTTTTCAAACTATGTTTCAGACCAAACAGGGAAGATTTTGGAAACAATGAGAGAGGGTTTTGTCGAAAATAGGCCAAGGAAGAAAAAAACTCCTTCAAATTTTACATAGGTGTCATGGTTTTAGAGAAATGTCTAAAATATAGTTGATACAAGAGAGTTGCTGCACTTCTGGAATGACCTTGGGAAAATCAAGCTTTCTCCTAGCTGCAATGACCAAATGACTTGCTTGATGAGTAAAATGATAACTAGACATAGAGATAGTTCCAATAAGTTATCATGAGCTCAATTTGGAGTTGAGTAAGACCTCCAAAAGTTGACTAAAACAACACTCTGCATTTTGGTAACCTCATTCTTCACATTTTGACCAGTCTCGGGAGATTGAGCTTTTGATAGGGAAAATGACCTCCAAATTGAAAAATACAAGATGTTATGGAAAGTAGATGTGACAAGATTTCTAGAAATCTATCTCATTCTCCATTTGGACATCATGAAGGCAGTAAAACCTCTCCCTGAAGGTGGCACTACGCACTTCCTTCAGGCGCCTTCAGGGAATTTTTGTATCAGTCCCTTGGTCAAACGCACATTTACTAGGGTTATACACACTTTTTTGGGGCATATTTTGGAGGAAAAACCACCACTATTGGATTCAAAAGACCATTTACACTTAATAAAACCATGTTTCTAGATTTGAAAGTCAAGACTACTAGGTGGAAAAGGCAAAAAACCACCTAAAAATCATGTTTCTACGTATTTTCAAAGCTAGGCGCTTTGCATTTGAGTAGTCTTAGGAAGTTGCAATTTTGGAGTGGCAAATCAAGCTCAATTTGGAAGCTAAGGGCATTTTTGGAAACTATACGGGATAAGGTTTCCAATGAGCTATCCTGAGCTAGATTTGGACACCAGGAAGGCAGTCAAAACTCACCCTGAAAATGGTACTGCGCACTTCCTTTAGGCGCTGCGTATTTGACACTGGTGTTGTGCATTTGATAGGAAGCCAAATTTTTCATTGTTTCTCTCAGAAAATATTTTTCACCTATGGGATTTTTATTTTTCACTGATGTAATTCATAATGATGATGTAATTAAAGTGTTTTTTTGTTACCTAAGGTAGATGCATCAGATGAATGACCTAAGTAGCATGTAATGAATTAGTTTGCTTCATATTAGGGATGAGTTAGTTTGATCACCCTAGTCTTTAGCTATCAGTTCAGTCTTTTGTGCAACTACTCCTCTCATGGATTTTACCCTTGAGGCTAGGATTAGTTGTTTTGAGGCCTATATCATGTAGTTTCTCAGTCATTTTATAGCGTTGAACTCAGCTGGATTCTCAGACCTTCATTGTACACCTTTGTAAGAAGATTGGCAAGAGATTAATAAGAATTGTAACTATTTTTATGGGATCCCTA
Source organism: Pinus taeda (assembly GCA_000404065.3). Lineage (NCBI taxonomy): Eukaryota > Viridiplantae > Streptophyta > Pinopsida > Pinales > Pinaceae > Pinus > Pinus taeda. The sequence goes on from APFE030384174.1 coordinate 265,694, forward strand.
TGGTATGCAGTTCTAGTACAGTTTCTTATTTTGTGATTATATGTTTATATGTTGTATGTATGCCATCAATCATTTCATTGTTTATAGTTGAATGTTTTTAAGTTTGATAGGTAGAATCCATTGCATCAGTGCTCTGCCTTGGGAAACCATTGACCATTTCATCTTTTTTGTAGTCCAAGAAGGATCCATGATTGTCACATGTCATTCTTAGCTTCTCACTAGTCTAAAAATGTCACCCATCAAGCCCAAGAGTGCTAAAGCCATATCTACCTTGCCCCATAGAAGACCTTGCAATTCTAATCTAATTTCCCAGACCTAAACTGCGTAGCTCCTCCTGATCTGGAAAAACCCCTACAAAATCAAATCAAACTTTCATGCTACTATACCTAGCATAAAATCCTTTACCTAATCCAGTCATATTGATTGAGATCCTTACAAAGAGAGCCCTCTCTCAGCCTAGTAGGGCTAGCTAGTTGGCTAAGCTTGGTTTGTGGTTACCCTGGCATTGCCTTCTTTCAGCCTGAGGTTCAATCCAGGTGATAACATAGTGTAGGGAAAATTTTTCTTTTGCTTCCAAACTAGTTGATGAGGTAGATTTAGATGTTGTTCCTTTGGATATATGTGGAATTACCTTGGGAAATTCGTATCTATATGACAGAAAGGCAATTTTATTTCAGCAAAAAAAATTAATACCACCTCACAAAGGATGGGGTAGAATATATAGTCAAAGCTCATCATATGACAGTTAGTGCTAGCCTTGTAAGCGAGGGACAAATTAAATGATTGGTTAATTCCAATAAAGGGTGCCTGCTCATGGTGGTGAGAGTGGAAGAGGCTGAGATGACTGACGCTTTCAAAGGTTGTGATCTTGATCATAAGAAAGAATTGTTAGGAATTATTTCTAACTATGATGGATTGTTTCAGGAACCGATAGGATTTCCCCCAAAGTAGGAAATCCAACATGAGATCAATTTACAACAATATGCTTCTTTATCGCATATTATCATGTATAGGATGACTTCTATCAAGATAGAGGAGATCAAGAAATAGGTGCAGGAATTGCTAAGTCAAGGGGTCATTAGACCGAGTTCTTCTCCATGTGGCTCACTGATCATGTTGGTGCCAAAGAAATATGAAACATTGGGAATGTGCATAGAGTACAGGGCACTAAAAAAATTTATGGTGAAGAATCGATTCCCTCTCCCTCGCATTGATGAATTATTAGATCAATTGAAAAATGTTGTCTATTTTATAAAACTAGGTTTGAGTAGTGTATATCACCAAGTTAGAATTGCAGAACATGAAATTTGGAAGATTGCATTCAAAACCAAGTAGGGGTTTCTCGAATGGATGGTGATGCCATTTGGACTGTGCAATGCTCCAACTACATTTATGAGGGTAATGAATGATCTGTTTAGGCATTTTCTTGATAATTTTGTGCTTGTATATCTAGATGATTTTCTTGTTTATAGTAGGACATGAGATGAACATGTATGTCATGTGAAGAAAGTGCTTGATGTTTTGAAAAATGAAAAATTGTATGTAAGACTGTCAAAGTGTGAGTTTGGGAAGACATCTCTAGTTTATTTAGGTCATATAGTCGGTAATGGGCAATTGAAAATTGATCCCTATAAAGTAGATCTGATTATGAAGTGGCGTGAGCCCACAAATGTTACAGAGGTCTAAAGCTTTTTGGGTGCGGTACAATATTGGAGAGATTCCATTGTGAAATTTTTTGTTATCACAACCCGCTTAAACTCATTGACATGTGTGAAGCATGCCTTTCAGTGGGAAGGAAAGCAAAATAAATACTTCGAAACATTGAAAGAGAAGATCAGAACAACACCAGTGCTAGTCTTACCAAACCTTCGGTAGCTTTTTTAGATTGAGACAGATGCCAGCGGATATGCCATGAGCATTGTATTGATGCATCAAATGAAGCTTATTTGTTATCATTCAAAGACTTTATCCCAGGATGTTGTGAATTATCCCATGTACGAGAGGTAGTTTTACACCTTGGTTCAGAGTGCAAAGAACTAGAAACACTACCTAATTGGCGAGGAGACTATCATCCATATAGATCATCAGCCTTTGTAGTACCTTTAGGCACAAGCCAAGCTTCAACAAGCCCGTCATTTCAAATGGAGGGGATTCCTCCAACAATTTCATTTGGTAATAAAACACAAGAAGGGAGACAACAACAAAGTAGTAGATATGCTTTCTCACCCTCCTATTTCTACATATGTAGCTTTTCAAAATTCTTCTTTATCGTTAGAAAGTTATGGTAATGATAATGATTTTAAAGAGGTTTATGAAAAACTGACTCGTGGATCGCAGGTGGACAATTATTATTTGTAAGGAAAAATATTGTATCACCTTGGAAAACTTTGTATACCCATTGATGAAAGGGTAAATGTAATCCGAGAGGCTCATTCCTCTCTCATGTTTGGTTATTTTGGGATTGAAAAAACTTTATGTTATTTACATAGGTTTTGCTTTTGGCCTCATATGAAAAACATTGTGACTCGTTTTGTAAAGAGTTATGTGTTATGTTATGTTTCAAAGCCCTCTAATAGAAAACTTGGGCTCTAAACACCACTCCCTATTCTGAGTCAACCATGGGAAATTGTGTGCATGGATTTTGTAGGTGGTTTGCATATGTCTAGGAAAGGTCATGACTCTTCGTATGTCGTCATGGATCGTTTTAGTAAAATGTATTTTGATGCTTTGTAAAAAGTAGGTCACTGCTGAGCAGACTACTTATCTTTTCTTCCAGCATGTTTGGGTCAATTTGGGTTACCCAAATCTATTGTGTCAGATCGAAACTCTCACTTTCTTAGAGAGTTATACACCAGCTTGTGGAGAATGATGGACACTAAGCTGAAAATAAGTACAAAATTTCATCCACAGACTGATGGGAAGACAGAGGTCATCAATCCCAACATGGTACACTTGTCACGAGGCTATTGTGGAAAGATACCAAGTTGTGGGATGAACAACCTCCTCATTTGCAACATGCATACAATCAAGAAGTAATCCACATAGACTTCACCGTTTGAGACATGTTTTGGCTATCTAGCAAGGGATGCCTTAGACATGGTATTTGGGAAAGATGAGTATGGAAATGGATGAGATGATAGGGGAAAATCATAGAAGTTTATTCAACAAATATAGGTGATTCATCAAATACTAAAGGAGTAGTTGGAGAAGAGTTAGGCTCAGTATAAAGCTCAACATGATAAGCACCAATTTGACCATTAGTTTCAAGTTGTGGACAAGGTATGACTCCATATCAGCAAGGATAGAATGAAGGGGGAAGGGAAGAAATTGAGACCCATTCAATATGGTCCCTTCACCATATTGGCAAAGGTTGGAGACAATGGCTTTTGTCTTGACTTGCCTGCCTATATGCAAATGTACTCAATAGTGAATTTTGAAAACCTGAATCTTTAAGAAGCTCCATTTATTATCGATACTGAATAAGTTGCACAGATTCTTACAATGGACAATTTTACACCAGAGTATCTAGACAAGTTGCTTGAAGATATCATACTCGACAGGAAAACCAGAACTTCACAACAGAGAGATGTGGAGTACACTTGTGTTGGCTTGAAAGGAATGCATCTGAGTAAAGCTCGGTGGATGGAGAAAGAAAAAGTGAGGGGAAATTTCCTCACTTTCGAATTTACTGAAAAGGTTTTGGTTTTCCAAAATCTATTAGTGGGGAGGAATGATCCAGGTGGTGGCATGGTAAGAAGGCTCCAAACTCAAATTTGCAGAATCTCGATAAACTTAGAATTAGATCCAGGTACTTGTCATCCTGATTCCAACGATGTGAACGACACTCCAATCCATGCTCATCTGAAGAATTTAGAGAAATAAAAGTTCAGGTTTGACTTGGACAGGTGGCAGGAGAAGATGGCATGGCAAGACTCTTTGGTGAATGAGGAAATGCCAAGTGGCAGGTTGTAGTTTGTTGATCACAATCGCAGAAGCCCATAGGTAAAGAATCATCCCCCAACACTACTGAGTTGCGATTTGCGATATCACAATCATAGATTGGAATAAAGCTGGTGGTAAAGAATCAACCCTAAAGCAAGCCAAAGTGTGATGTGATATATCGCAATTGTAGATCAAAAGGAAAGTGATTAAGGAATTGACCCTTGGCAGATTCAGGTTCTGAATTGTGATACCACAATTAAAGATCACAAAAGGAAGCAGTCATATACAAAATGACCCCCGAGTCGAAAGATTTGCGATTTGCAAAGTTCTTCCAGACCTGATATATTATATATTGTAGTTTAATAGTCTGTCAGGTCCACCTTTATCGAAGGCGACTTCTCACAAAGGCTAGGTTTGTTCGCTGATTGAGAGCGTCGATTCTCTGTGATTAATGTGTGGTTAATAAGTTAAGAGGTTTCTCTATGTTTGTGCTTTTAAGATATATGGTTAATAAGCTCTATTCCATGTAATTTCAATGCATCTATAAGTAAAATATCTTGGATGAGGGAAGCCCTCCTTCCATTAGCAAAATTCCATTTCTTTCTCTACTTATATGCTAGCTATAAATAATTACATATTCACAAAGAATACAAAGAAACATGTGTATTGTGTTGTATTAGTATTTCCATTGCTTATATCTGTGCCCATTAATTCTTGCATTCACAGGGTCATATGGCTTATATGGTCACTCAATAAGGTCAAAAGAGGCAATAGGTAATTATATTTCCAATACCACTATACTTATATCAATGAGATCCATAGTGGTATGAGTAATATGATCTTATAAAAGGGAAGTTTTGCAGTGGATGAAGGAGTTTTTAGTTGTCGAAAAGGTGAATCTAGTAAGAGGTGGCATATCACTACTTACTGATGATGAGAAATATGATTTGATATTGGCATGCTTCTTAAACTTTATATTAACTATACACCCAGGGATCGCGCTCAACCATGATCCATGCAGAGTAGTCATATGGATACCAAACATTTATGGCTCAGGATTACTTTAGATGATACAAGAGTTAGCTACTTACCTTAATGAATGAGCCTGAAGACTAGGGTCTAAATTGGGTAATAGACAATATAGAGAGAAATAAAAGGTATAGATTTTTATTCTTATTTTGTTTCTTAGGCAGAATTAAAACATACTTCTTTTCTATTACTTTCATGAAACCTTATATAAAATACTTCATATCTTACATGTTTCAATTCAAAACCTAATTTCTAGCACAGACAACAACAATGATTGTTGACCCCATTCTAGCTAGGATTTGGTATTCATTCAAGAGTTCTATCGTGCTATGAACAAAGTGAATGACAGGGGACACTATCAAAAAATATCCTACCGAGACCTAACTAACTAGGAAAGCAAGCATTGCATTATGATGCTACCCAAACATACCCTGCTGGCCAAGAAGGATGCAATCCATCTAGGTCCATTTTCCTCAAAATTTAGACTGGAAAACTGACCTCCTCATCTAATTGCCCAACTGTTCTAGACTCTCAAGAATGCTAAAATTAATTCATTCATTATTCCATGTATTTAATTAATCCAAAATGTATAACATTTCAATATTCTGGACTCTGGAGAATGTTAAAATAATTCACTCATTTATTCATTCCATATAATTAAGTAATCTATAACACATAGTAGTTGCTTTATAAATAGATAATATTGTCCCTAAAAATGGGATTTGTGTAACATAGAGCAAGACCCATTGATTGAAAATATAGAAAGGGTATTATATTTTATCTTTACTCTTGTATTCATAGGGTACAAATAGTAATTACGAAATTCCTGCTCATAAGATGACCAAGAACAGCGAAACATGCCATTCTAATTTGAGAAATATTGCCATTTCATGTTCAAACACAAAACACTTTATTGATAGGATATCAAATAACATAATCTAGAAATGAAGGAGCCCAACCAATTTGGAAATATATGTATTTTATTTTATTCTCTCAATAGATTTTACCAGATCATTTAATTTTTCTCCTATCACTTCTTTAAGAAACCTTTTACCCTTCAAAGTATTGAAGGTGGGCACAACCTTCAGTTCCAACTTCTTTGCCAAAGGTTGTAACCAAAAAAAACCATCAAAAGCATTAGTTTTATAAATGTTAGTTATCATAGACAAAGGAAATATTTAATGAGTAATTCAAATATGGATTTGAGAAAGAGGAAAAATGGAGTGTTCAGACAATGCCAATTTATCCATTAAAGAGAGAAGTGAATAGAAGCGTAATAAATATTTGATATACAGAATGTGGTGTCATAGAAGAAGCAAGATGATGAACTTAAGTCATGAAGTACGTCAAGAAAATCAATAGACATTGTTATGCTCAACTAAACTTAGTAACTGCTATAACACAAAAGTATATCCACCTCCTCTTTCTTAAGTCTCTACTACTTCAAACAATAGTTACCAAGTTTAGTCATATTAGGCCACAAAATTAAAATATTCACTGATAAAAATACAGTAAACTTAATACGATACAGACACATACAGACACTTTTGGTTTATGGTAAGTTTTATATTAAAAAAACAGAAAGACAATGTTTCTATAGTAAAAAGATTATTGAAATTTTATGTTAAAAGATTGTGACTACAGAATGGTAAGTTTTATTAAAAATTAGAAATGAAAATGAATAGTTGCTATTGGCAACTGTGATTGTGAGGGATGTGCCAGCCTCGGGCTTTCTCATGCTGTCCACACATCTAGCCATTGTCTAGCACGGCTGGTAAAGCAGCACTGGGTTGTGACATGGGTAAAGTGTGGGTAAAATTTTATATTTAAAAATTATTATTAAAAAATGGTAAGATTTAATTAAGAAATAAAAATGAAAATTTATAATTTTTATTTTTAAAAAGTATATAAATTTTATATTAAAAAATTATAGTTAAATTATCGTAAGTTATTAAAAAATATAAGTTTTCTTTTAGTATTGTAGAAAAGAATGAGATTTATATTTTTATAAAAATATAAAAATCAAAACTTCTTTTTTCAGTTTTTTAACTTTTTATAACTTTTTAGATGAGAAATTATTATAGCATTAAGTCCACTCCACCTCAAATATTGGAAATGTTTTTTTCCTATAATTTTTATAAGCACTTATTGTCAAATAAATTTGATATGATAAGAATAGCGATTAAAACTAAATTCAGTGGTATGCGAAGACCATTTCAAATTTACCAACATAAATTCAGTAGTATGTGGAGATCACTTCAAATTTACTTTTAATATGCCATGTCTTATTCTTTACCTTGAAATTCAGATTTGCAATTTTGTTATATATGTTATAAGATTTTACTTACTTAAGTTTCTTACTTTACAATTTTAATAAATTTGATAATTTTGTCTTTCATTATTTTTAGATCTTTATAAGAGAAAATAACGAAGCATATCTTTATAAGAGAAACATATAATGTTTTTTTTTTTAATTTTTAATATAAGAGAAAATTAATAATTTCTTTTATTTTTTTTTTTTTTTTGAATATAATGATCAATTAGTTTAATTTTTTTTTTTTTAATTTAAAAGGAAAAAATAAACAATAAATTAATCATAAATATATATCAAGGAATTTAGACTTTTGTGATCCATAACACTTGTTTAGAAAAAATTTGGGCGAAATCACATAATTAATCATTTGTCGACGCGTTTCGAACCAACTAGTGTGGTTCATCGTCAGGACAAGTTGAAGATACAGATCCAGTTTAACTCGTTAAACAAATCCAGTTTAACTCGTTGAGTTAAACTGGATCTGTATCTTCAACTTGTGTGGTTCATCGTCAGGACAAGTTGAAGATACAGATCCAGTTTAACTCGTTAAACAAATCCAGTTTAACTCGTTGAGTTAAACTGGATCTGTATCTTCAACTTGTCCTGACAATGAACCACACTAGTTGGTTCGAAACGCGTAGACAAATGATTAATTATGTGATTTCGCCGAAATTTTTTCTAAACATAAATATATACTCTCAAATTTTTTCAGTATTAAATTTTAGATAAATAAATTTTTTCGTTATTAATTGTAGATAAATAAATCTTTTCCAAATCAAGTATTCTAATGGGATAAATATGCTTCAAACTTATCGCAACATGCCATGAAATTTGAAAATTGTCCCATGAAATTTGAAACCATGTAACCAGGTAGTCATGATCTTTCCATAGGTGTTGATCATGGTAAATCAGTCCACCTTCATGTCAAGCCTGGGTGTAAACCCAAAGAAAGGAGGAGAATCGAAAATTTCAGCTCTGGAAAAGGAACAGTTTGGAGCCACACTCCATGAATTCTGGGTCAAGTTGTAATCTGTGACCTGCTTGCATCCAACTCCTTGGACTCTGAAATAGATGCAATCCCCCATTCCTGCACAATCAACAAGTGTCATCAGCGCCCTCACACTTAGCCTCTGCGGAAAAGTCGTTGGAGGCATCGTCGCAATGAATTGCCACGTTGGTTCTGCGTCGTCTATATACTCCCATATAACCACTCGTCTATCACCGTCTAATTCTATTTCACTATTCATCTCTGCAACCAAAAAATACGCGAGGCGCAGCTAACCAGGTAAATGAACAAAACGATGTGATTGTCTGTAGCTGGGGGCATTGGCACGAATAGGTAATTCCCGTCTAGCATATTGAAACTTACAATGCCTTCCACGCCATCCGACGCCGCTAAACTATAGAAGAATCCGAGTCCGGAAGAAACTAACCCGTCACGCCCTGTCTCACTCGAATGTAACGTCAAATTCGGTCGGGAGGCTCCCACAGTCTTCCAGACCTTGTCTCTGGACTCGTAGATTTCCACTATCTGCTGTCCCAGCGTTCTCGGTGTGTGCACCGCCACCACTCTGTACCCATTTTCCCCTTCCTGCACGATCCCTAACTCGCCGTTTAAATAAAGTTTTCTGAATGTCAGGTGTGAAAGTGTGAAATACTTCCTTTAGGTGTGAAAGTGTGAAATACTTCCCTGTGAAAGGATTGCAGACATAGATGGAGTCAGTGATCCTGCTACCAACCAAGAACAAGCCGGCGCCTGATGCGATGTAAACGAAGGGAGAGCGATTTCGGGAAGATGTGCCTTCTCTTGGGTCCATAAAGGGAAGGGATAAAGGGCAGCTCTTCCAACTCTGTGTGAAGGAGGAGTATGCGAAACAATCACACTCACTATGGTAGTCAACATCACCCATCAACAGCAATATATTCTTGTTAGGAGGCGCCTCGGCCCATTGTCTGGTAATAAATCTGGTTGATGAAAAGAGTATTTTCCATTTTTTACAGACACTAGAGAATTTACAGAGATAATCCACTGGAAACCACCCTAATATATCTTCAGTCAAATCATCTGGTAGTTCACAGAAATGTGAAAATTCCCCGCCCATTTCCAAAAGTACATTCTGACCGTAGCACGACAATTTTTTTCAAAAGTTCAGTGTTATGTGGTAAATGTGACGGAATTTAATCTCTTGCGAATTTGTGGTGCGATTAGCCGCGACTCTACATGAAAAGGAGTCTGGATGAGTTTGTTTGGTGTTGGATATTTAAGAATTTTAATCCTTCCATGTTCATTTTCTAAATAAAAAATATTCAGATCAATTGTAAAAATATTCAAATAATTTATATTGAAATATTCCAATTTTATGTTAAAATTGATAATATAAAATTGATTTAGGACTTGCTAAAAAATACGTAAATTCGTTAATTCGATTCGGTACAGTGAATAATTTTGGTCAAATCTTTCCAATGGCTGACCGCCTCCAACATTCGCTGTTCCATCGCCGGATGTGCTTTGTGCCTCCGCCCTAAATTTTCCAGAGTCCACTGTGCTTCGTGCCTCCACCTTGAACACAGAACTCGGCGTCCACTGTGCTTCTTGCCTCGACCCTGGACACTGACAGAAAAGAGAAAAAACAAAGATAATTACATAAATATCTACCGAACTCAGCATATTAAGCGTAACTACGCTAACTTGGTAACTTCCTAACGTGGTAAGTATGAAATGTTAATGACTCCACCCTGAATTTCCCAGAGCCCACTGTGTGCTTCGTCCCTCCACCTTGAACACAGAACTCAGAACTCGGCGTCCACTGTGCTTCTTGCCTCGACCCTGGACACAGACAAAAAAAGCTTCTTGCCTCGACCCTTGACACAGACAAAAAAAAAAAAGAAGAAAACAAAGATAATTACATGAATATCTACCGGATTCAGCATATTAATCATAACTACGCTAACTTGGTAACTTCCTAACTTGGTAAGTATGAAATGTTAATAAGTATGAAATGTTAATGACTAATACATTCTGGTTAATGACTTTAGTATAAAATATTAATGACTAATACTATTTCCGTTTTTAGTTTCATTTTGTTCATTTCAATATTATTATAATGACTATCATCTGTATAATGAAAAGCAAATTGTTTTAAAAGAAGTAAATTTTTTATTAAATGATTAAATAAATTAAGTTAAAAAAAAAATTATTGTTATTGAAATTAAATAATATAAATAGCTTTTATATATACATATTTCAGAGTTATCATTGCTTAACTATATGTTACTCAAATTTGATTTGTAATTTTATCTTTTGAAAAAAACAATCTAGATACCTTAAAGATAGAGGTGAGTTAGTAAATTTTATATATAATGACAAATTGCAATAAAAAAAATAAAAAATAGAAGTAAGATAACTTCTATCTTAATAAAAATTATAAAATAGTAAATTGGTTGCAAATTATATATATACAAAAAAAGCTATAATTTCTATATTGGAAAAAATTATAAATTATCAAATTTCAATGTTAAATGGATAATTAGTTAGTAATTTCTTATAACCAGATATTACAATAAATACAAAAATATAACTTCTCTCTTAACAAAATTTATAATTAGTTGCAAAATGATAAATTGCAATAAAAAAAATAGAAGTAAGATAACTTTTATCTAAATAAAAATTATAAAATAGTAAGTTGGTTGCAAATTATATATATACAAAAAAAAGCTATAACTTTTATATTGGAAAAAATTATAAATTATCAAATTTCAATGTTAAATGGATAATTAGTTAGTAATTTCTTATAACCAGATATTACAATAAATACAAAAATATAACTTCTCTCTTAACAAAATTTATAATTAGTTGCAAAATGATAACTTTTATATAAAGAAACAAAAAACAGTAACTTCTATATTGGAAAAAAATTATAAACTGACAAACCTTAAGTGTTAATTGGATAACTCCTATAAAAAAAAAAAATTATAAAAAAGATAAATTCAGTATTAGAAAAATTAGAAAAGTTATAAATGACAAACTTTAGTTGTGAAGCCATAACTATGCCAAATAAATAGAAAAAAAAAAAAAATATGTTCTATGACATTTCAGATAGGAGGAATTAACCATGGAAATAAGTAAACAAAAGTATACTTATCAGGAAAAGATTCAATGATTTTTGATATAATGATGGTACATTAAAAAAAAATATTTAAGTATTTGTAAATTGTAAGATGTATAATGTCAAATTTTTCCCATATTGAATTTTATGGAGTCTAATTTTTTTTCTTGTAATTCGAATTCGAATTTGAATTTGGTAACTATGTGTCAAACTGTTTAAATCTATTTTAATTCTGAATTTATTAAGGATTGGAGAAGGATCAATTCTTTTTTCATTCTAAAAAGGGTTTGCATATTTGATCATTTTTTGTTTTTGGTGGATGAAGAGTTATCTTTTTTCACTTTAAAAGAGTTTTGCATATCAAGAAATTTGATCTCTCTCCATGCTTGGTAAACCAAGAATTGAGATGAATCTAGATTGGTTTAATTTCCACATAAATACCATAAATTCTTAATACCATTTTTATTTTTATTAAGTGTTTTTTATTTCTTTATACAATTTGACTTAATCAATTTATTAAATATTACATTACACCATTTCCATTACGCCGAACTAGAACATCTCTCAGCCTAATTATTTTATTTTGTTACGCTATTAATAGATCTAAAATAAATATAAAAACTAAAATCAATAAAATACATATGATCAATTTAAAGGAAAAGATTCCTACCAAGAAATATCTACTCAATTTATTATATTTTGTTTTCATTTCTATTTATTTATTAAAACAAGCCATCTTCGAAAAAGGAAAAAATATAAAAACTAAAATCAATAAAATACGTATGTTCAATTTAAAGGAAAATATTGCTACCTAGAAATATCTAGGTACCTTGTTAGTCCCTGCCTGGGACTATTAGTGTTCGCGTTGACCGGGGTATTAGTTCTTCGGTTGACCATAAATTTTGAGTGTTTAAACAATTTTAACCAAAGTTTATGGCTCACAATGTTATTCACTGAAATTTTAACCAAAGTTTTTGTTTCAAAAATATTCTACCTCTTATTGCGGCCTTCACGTGCCCCGATACGAAAATATTGTAGTAAAATTTTTATATACAAAGTTTACCCTGCATTTTAATTACAAAGTTTGTTTATATCCCAAAAAAATTATCTTGCACTTCATTTTATATCCAAAGTTAAACAGCATTGATTTTTTGTGCCCTCATTTTATCCAAAGTTGTTCTTGGTCCGATGTGCCTATTCTCCGTGTCGTGCATGCAGTGTACTGCATGGTGCAAGTGCCAGATGTCAATGGCTACTCAATAATCATTCAATAACCACCGGCCACGCCGGTATATGGAAATTATACTGGGAAGAAATCATGGGACATGTAATTCATACTGTTATATTTTCGCTCACGAATTTGTTTGTGGATCAGACATCCATCGAATCAATTACACCTGTGCAACAATGGCGCACAAGGGAGAATCTTCAGAACCGTAAGTCTCCTTGCTTTTCATTTTCAGAGGTTTTGGTTTATCAGGTCTTTTTTGAAGTGGTAGTTCATGTGTTGTATGTTGTTGAGCTAAATTTCGGTGGGTTTTGATTACAGCAAAGGAGTCAAAAGGGATTTCAGCACTGCTATTTTGGAGTGGAAGAAGGCTCCCAATCGCCTTGTTGTCGATGAGGCTATCAACGACGATAACTCTGTGGTCTGTCTGCATCCGGACACCATGGAAAAATTACAGCTCTTCTGCGGAGATACTATTCTTATCAAGGTATCCTTTGATATTGATAATGGTAAAATTGCCCTCTTTTCTTGGCTCTGTGGGATTCGATATTTGATCTATTCGTGATATTTTGATCTAATTTGCCCGGGGCACCTAGGGTTTCGAATTTTGTGTTTTAGGGCAAGAAGAGAAAGGATAAGATTTGTATCGCTCTCGCTGATGAGACGTGCGAAGAGCCCAGGATTAGAATGAACAAGGTTGTGCGTTCGAATCTGAGGGTTCGACTCGGCGATGTTGTTTCGGTTCATCAGTGCCCCGATGTAAAGCACGGCAAGAGTGTGCATATCCTGCCTATTGATGATACCATCGAGGGCGTTACTGACAATCTGTTCGATGCATATTTAAAGCGTGAGTCTTACTTTTTTTCCCGACTCATTCTGTTTTCATATTTCTCTTCTTAAAGTGATGGATATTTTGGTATTTTTTATTTTTTCTTCTGAATTCTGCCTTTCCAATGTTTTCATTTCTTAATGTCTTTCTCACCTTTAGAAAATGTAGGTCAGTGCATTAAGTTTGCACCAATGCATGAATTTACCATCTGGTTATGAGGCTGTTCATACATGCCAGTATCTTGGGGTAAATTGTCTTATATGTACAACAAATAGATCTCTAAAGGTAATTTGATTTTCATAAGCTTAAAGAAATTTAGGTTAGAAAGATTTGCTTTGTGCGTTTTACGTTTTGAATAGCTCTCTGTAATTTTCGTTATGAGTTATCTTTCTAACGTTGTGCGTTAAAAGTTTAGGATGATACGTTTTGTGCAATTTATTTGCTTTCTTCTTCTCTTTCTACAATGCAGGTTATAAGATCAGGTAAATATGGTTTCTAAAGTTCTGATATTTTCTTTGCAGCCTATTTCATGGAGGCCTATCACCCAGTAAGGAAAGGAGACCTTTTCCTTGTTAGAGGTGGAATGTGCAGTGTAGAGTTCAAAGTAATAGAGACGGACCCTGTGGAATATTGTGTTGTTTCTCCTGATACTGAGATCTTTTGTGAGGGAGAGCCTGTGAAGCAGGAGGATGAAGATAGATTGGATGAAGTTGGTTATGACGATGTTGGTGGTGTAAGGAGGCAAAGGGCCCAGCTTCGTGAATTGATTGAGCTTCCACTGAGGCACCCACAGCTTTTTAAATCAATTGGCGTTAAACCACCAAAGGGAATTTTGCTCTTTGGACCACCTGGTTCAAGGAAAACCTTAATTGCTAGTGTAGTAGCCAATGAAACTGGTGCTTTCTTTTTCTTAATTAATGGGCCCGAAATTATGTCGAAGTTGGCTGGAGAAAGTGAAAGCAATCTGAGGAAAGCCTTTGAGGAGGCAGAGAAGAATGCCCCATCCATTATTTTTATTGATGAAATTGATTCAATAGCACCCAAAAGAGAAAAGACACATGGTGAGGTTGAGAGGCGAATTGTTTCTCAACTTCTGACACTGATGCATGGGCTAAAAGCTCGAGCCCATGTTATTGTGATAGGAGCAACTAAACGGCCAAATAGTATTGACCCAGCTCTTAGAAGGTTTGGAAGGTTTGATAGGGAAATTGATATTGGGGTCCCTGATGAAGTGGGGCAGCTGGAAGTCCTTCGTATACATACAAAGAATATGAAGCTTTCGGACGATGTATGAACTTAGCCGCGTTGTAATTTTCTATTTTCACATATTTCAATGCTATTTTTTATACTCTGACTTTATATATTATGTTTTTGATTTTTGGTGCAGGTTGATCTTGGACGAATTGCGAAGGACACACATGGATATGTTGGAGCTGATCTTGCAGCTCTTTGCACCGAGGCTGAGCTACAGTGCATCAGGGAAAAAATTGATGTTATAGACTTGGAAGATGAGACCATCGATGCTGAAATCCTCAATTCTATGGCTGTTACAAATGAGCACTTCCAGACTGTGTTGGGCACCAGTAACCCATCTGTCTTGCGTGAAATTGTGAGTTGTGTCAAATTTCTTCTAGCAATATCTGTTTCTATAAGTATCAGTCAAGAGGGGTTATATAAACACTCAGGTGCGAACAATGCATCTCTTCTATTTGTTTATTTATAAGCAATAGTGTATTAATAATATTTGTATTTGTACGATAGGTTGTTGAAGTGCCCAATGTTTCTTGGGAAGATATTGGTGGTTTGGAAAATGTCAAGAGGGAGCTTCAAGAGGTAAAGAAGTGGACCTCAGGATTACTACATTTCTATTTTTGATTCTTTGAAGGATGTCAACTATGTACGAATCCTGAACATCACTAACTAAGATGTACTTTAATGTTGGTCTGTAGACTGTTCAATATCCAGTGGAGCACCCTGAGAAATTTGAAAAGTTTGGCATGTCTCCTTCCAAAGGAGTGCTCTTTTACGGGCCACCAAGTTGTGGTAAGACGTTGCTTGCAAAAGCTATTGCGAATGAGCGCCAAGCCAATTTTATCAGTGTAAAAGGCCCATAATTATTAACTATGTGGTTTGGAGAAAGTGAGGCTAATGTTCGAGAGATTTTCGACAAAGCCCGACAGTCAGCACCTTGCGTCTTGTTTTTTGATGAGCTTGATTCTATTGCTACCTGTGCAATAGATTATACTGTGGTGTACTGTGTAAATGGAGGAATTAGAGTTTCAAGTAGCTGGAACCAACGACAATTTATACCTGAATGCCAGTTTAGTATTTACAGCTGTGGTCTGTGACAGGGAGTTCGACGTACCCACCCACTAGTTAAAACGTTGAAGATAGGAGTCGTAGTTGAAATGGTTCAGGAGTCCTAATTTGAAATGGTTTCTATAATATGATTTCCTGGGTTGACTCATTTAACCACCACTACTCGCCTCTCACACCAAAACGTGAGAAGAACATTGCCGTTCCGCTTCGTTTCAGAAAAATGGAACTGCACTCACCTCATCTCTGAAGTTTCTTATTTAATCTCACGCTTCACACATGAGGAGTGGTATTGTTAATTGATTGATGCATTTTTATTCCAAAAGCACTCCAGCATTTCAGTATATTGCATTCACATCAGCGAGGTATACATATTCTCAAATACTCCATTATTTTTCTTTGCACAGAAAATGTTTTTGTATATTTCATTTCCAGTCTGTGAATTAGCTCCCCATGTTGACAGTTTGTTCTCTTTAAATCAGTTTCTCTGTTCAGGTAGAGAGAAATACAAATCCCCATTAAGCCCAAAATTGCATATTCAATAAAAAAAGGCCATCTATTCCTGGTGCGAGCCCTCGGCTTCTTATCAAACCCATAATTTCTCAGCATCTAAAAAATTTCATTGAATATGTTAGAATATAATTGCCAGAAAACAGCCTTATAATATACTAAACTTGGCTACACTGTGCAGAAAAGTGCAAGTATCTGCTTTTTCGCAGTGAGTATGGGGTGCAACGAAAGTAGATTCTTGCGTCTGCTGGTGGTGATGGTGGCGGCGGCGATGCAAGCATGCACGACACAAAGCAAGAGCACAATGGAGAAGCACTACAGATGGCAGATAAAATATGAGTTCTGGTCACCGGATTGTGTGGAGAGAATGGTTATTGCAATCAATGGGCAATTTCCAGGACCCACTGTTCATGCCAGAGCTGGCGATACAATCGTCGTGGAAGTGGAGAATCTGATGCCCACTGAAGGCGTTGTCATACACTGGCATGGCATCCATCAGGTCTTATTTTTTGATTTGTGGACAAATATGAATTCTGCATGAACACTAATTTTGATCATCAATTGTGTGGGCTATAATTATATAGGATTTGGTTGGGTTTTAATGATGGCAGATCGGGACTCCGTGGGCAGATGGAACTGCGGGCATTACACAGTGTGCCATAAACCCTGGAGAGACATATGTATACAAATTCCTTGTAGAGAAGGTGCATTTAGAGATACTGATAGTTTTCATTGTATTATTGTACAAGTATGGGAATAACTTGGATGAATAATGTATATTTTCTAATGTGAAGTGTGTGAAATTCGAACTTAATAAATGGATTTTGAAATATGATGAACAATAACGAAGTTCATTGAATGAAGTTCATTGAATTAAGATCAGACGAGCAGAGCAGACGAGTAGAGGAGCAGAGTAGAGAGTGTCGACCAGCTAGTTTGAGGAGCAGAGTGCATCTTCCATTGTTCACCATATGTTCACCATGGTTTTTCACGCACCATTTTTCATGGACACTATCGATAAGGCTCGAAGGAGAAACGGTCAGGGTACGACACCCTACCTCTGCTCAAGGGAAAAACACTATTTCAGGCGTATGCAAAAGCAAATTATATGAAGTTTCAGAGCTGTGTTCAGAGATAAGCTCAGAAAAGTCATAGTGGTATGTCAATCCAAATCTCTTTTCGATTAATTTAAACATTTATTTCCATTTCAAGTTTTCCATTGGACTGAAAAAATGTGGTTTGTTTCATTTCCAAGACTGTAACTTTGGCATACACGCAGGAAATTCAAGTTGGAATGGGACCTTGAAAGTAGCTGAGGTATCCCTCATACCCTGAAAGCAAGCAACGACAAGGTAAATCAATTTTCCTTTTCCTGGACAACGAGAACTTAAAAGCTGTGATACAAATAGGTGAATCCAATATATTTCTCTGTGTGACCACCCTAAATTTACTGTAACTACCTAAATTTTTGGAATCTATTTGTCTAGTACATGAAGGTTTCCTGAAAATCCTGTGCAGACACTGTTGGGATTGGAATTTGATTGATACCACTATGTGGTGTATTTGTCCTGTTGAATAATCATTGAACCACTGCAAAATTTGGAAAAAATAAAAATATTAATAAAAACTAAAATAAGAAATATAATAAATAAAAAAACTTGTAAACGTGCATGTAATTACAGCTTTCTCAAACTTTTGCTTAGTTGCTTGTTTGCATTACACGCTACATGTAGTTTTTGTTGCCTGGTTGGTTTCACCATGGCGATGCTTCTACCTACAAATAGAATTGATTTTCCTGTGCACCTCCACTGTTTTTTTTATGGCTTTTTCTTGCCCAGTCAAATCTATTGTGGCTAATGTAGTCAAAGATTTCTTCAGCTGCCAGGAATGAATTAGGGTTCACCCTACACTAATATGTCCATGGCCATTTACTCAATTCTGTCTTTGCTCTCGAAAAATGAGAGGGTTTTGAAAATCATTATTATTGTATAGAATAAGAATAAAATCATTATTATTGCATAGAATTGGCTCAAACCAAAGCGTTTGTATTGTGTTGTTGTGGCAGACGGCAGGGACTACCGCCACGACAGTGGCTCCCTTGTTATATTTTGTTTTCATTTATATTTATTTATTAAAACAAGCCATCTTCGAAAAAGGAAACCTCATGAAATATTTTCCTGGGATATTATTTTTTTGAATGATCATAGATAAGACATAAAAATATCAAGACAATATGACCTTTGCTTTTCGTTTAAAGACATTCAATAAGTTATTTCCCAAAGAAAGGAGATTGCTAACATGTTTCCTCTCAAGTAGTAATTTTTTGGGTTCCGAGCTAGATATAATTTTATTGAAAAAAATGAATTAGTATATAGGTTTTTTTGTTTGGAAAAGTTTTAATTACGTTTAAATATAGTTAATGAATTAAATGATTATTATGTAGAATTGCATATTATTATATATTTATTGGTTTCTTTGTATCTACTGCCATGTCATATATTCTGAAAAAAAAAAAAAACTTAAAAAAAATAAGATTTTGTAGATAACTAAAACAAGAAATCAACATATGGGATTGTTTCTTTTTTTGGGTGTGTTTTTAAAATCATATATATTTGTTAATATTTTTTTGTTTTTTAGCAAATCACTCTTTCCATTTGATTGAAGAGAAACTATTAATATGTTATGAAAACTTTATGAATTAGATAAAAAAAAATTGGTAGTTGTCTTCCAAAGTTGCAATTAGCTCGAAATTTGAAGTCCAATCCAACTACATTAACGACTATATTCAATATATGAGCGATCATGTTTTCATTCGCAAATTGTTGGTCATTTGACCAATAGAAAAAGTACTCACTTAGTGGATTCAACTCAAATCGAAATGTGAGGGCTAAATCAAAGTTGAATTGGGAACAAAGGTTTTCTTGACATTTTATTTGCTAGCATAGAAGATCCCATGAGAATCCTTGAGAACGGCCCATACTTCTCTCACTTTGCAAGGTCTTACATAAGATTTTAGAAAAAACAACAATTTGTACTTAATAAGGAGGATTTTACAACAACTCTATTATGGTTCAGGATGTACTCCCTTCCCTAAGAATTTTTATGTTAGGACACATTACAAGTATTGGAAATACTCTAGGCCATTTCATTTAAATATCCAAGGTCACTAAGCAGGCAAGGTACATATCATATGCTTGCATTTGTGTCTACGTGAACATCTTTTAACTCCTACCTAAGTCAATAGAAATCTACTACTAATATGAATTATGGAAGCAAACCCTCGATTATGAGCATATTCCTTTAACATGCAAGCATTGTCATGAATACAGGAACCTTTGTCAAAATTTCCCTTTACTAGCCCAAACTACCATAGTCAATCTTCCCTGAAATGACACCAATATGGCTCTAAGAAGCCAACTAGCCATCATCGTGACCTGGAACCTCCCCCTCTACGTCCTCTCTTGAAAAACATTTCTTCCACTAGTAGCAAATTTGACCTTCTACGCTACATAGTTAATGCCTCAAATCTCTTATCCCTCTCCTTTAGAGCATGATATGCTTCATTCCTTTGATCCCAACATCCCTTCTGACAATCCTCATATTGCATTTATCACCCTATAAACCTTATTCCCCATAAACCCCTAATCACAAATTCCAATCCCATTGAACACAACAAAGAGAATTAGGACATGGATGTAGATTCTCTTCACATCGTAATTTGTGTAAATGCTTGGAAAGGAAAAGGTCTAAGCTCCATTCCATAGCATCAAGTCAAATTTCTCAATAAAGCCTTTCTCAAGCCTTCGTGACAAGCTCAAAAATCCTCGTAGGGATAATCCACTTCCAATATGCTCAAAGTTCATGTTCCATCTCTCAAAGAGACAAAAAGCCAAAAAGCCACATTGAGAAGAAAAAAAAGGGGAGATAGAGAAATCAAAAGATCCTAAAAGAACTAGGAGGAATCCTAATTAACTTAGGAAGAATCAAATTGATTTTAGAGGTCTATCTCTCCAACTATTCCCCTCTTCAATGAAAATTATATCTTGGAATATCAAATTCCCTAACCAAAAAGAAAAGCAAATTCTTAAGAAAGGAATTTGGAGAAAGGAAAATCTAACCTTTTTACTTATACAAAAAAAAAGGTCAGTGATCCAATTAATCAACCCGCTAAGCAATGGGTCACAATTTCCAATATATTGCAATAGATGCATAAGAAAAATTGGGGGGCTTCACCATCATATTGAACATCAAGGAAGTCAATATGATAATAGGGTATAATATGGTATAATGGAAACCAAATTCTTTTAAAGAAAGTAATTTTGTTATTAAATAAGTATTTTAATAGAAAGTAAATTTTTATTAATAATTAATTTAATTAAAAATAAATTTAATTAAAGAAAAAAATTATTGTTATTGACATTCAATAATATAAATAGCTTCTATACATATACATATATATATTTCAGAGTTATTATTGCTTAACTAAATGTTACTGAAATTTGATTTGTAATTCCATCTTTTGAAAAAAACAATCCAGATACTTTAAAGAGATAGGTGAGTTAGTAATTTTTATATAATGACAAATTGCAACAAAAAAAAGACAACTTTTTTCTTAATAAAAATTATAAAATAGTAAAATGGTTGCAAAATATATATATATACAAAAAAAAAAACTATAGAAAAAATTATAAATTATCAAATTTCAATGTTAAATGGATAATTAGTTAGTAATTTCTTATAATCATAAATTACAATAAATAAAAAATATAACCTATCTTAACAAAAATTATAAAATAGTAAATTAGTTGCAAACTGATAACTCTTATATAAAGAAACAAAAAACAGTAATTTCTATATTGGAAAAAATTATAAATAGACAAACTTAAGTGTTAATTAGATAACTCCTAAAAAAAATTAGAAAAAAGATAACTTCAATATTAAAAAAATTATAAAAATTATAAATGGCAAACTTTAGTTACAAATCCATAACTGTGCAAAATAAATAAATAAAAAAAGGAAAGAAAATTGATCTATGACATTTCAGACAAAGAAATTAACAATGAAAATAAGTAAACAAAAAATATAGTTATTAAGAAAATATTCAATGGTTTTTCATCTAATGATGGTACATTAAAAAAACATTGAAGTATTTGTAAATTGTAAGATGTAATGTCCAATTTTTCCGGTATTAAATTTTATAGAGTTGAATTTTTTCCCTATCAAATAGAATTCAAATTAGAATTTGGCGACTATGCTCCATACGACCCTACTGATCCAAGCGAATTCTGAACAGATGGCGAAAACGCAGGCGCCTGCGACAGCCAAGATGGATTGAATGAAGATGCCAAGGCAGGGTTAGCGGACGTTAAGAGCGAGTGATTCAGCCCAGGAAAGTTCAAGTTCTGACCAGCCATAATAGCATTAAACGCCTGACTGAACCCTGGAGCACCGCCCTGATTAAAAGGCAATGAGCTGCCAAGAACACCGTGTGTTGCCGCGGCCAATCCCAGTATCGAACCCGCGCCGTGGGTCAGCGCAAGGTCATTGTGGGGTAGAGTGCCAGTGACAGTGATATGCGCGTTCCTCTGCTTGCTACCCTCTGCTGCCCGCTTGCATTTCATGGAATGACCTTCTATACTTTTGTTCGGCTCCTCCAAAGCCTTCTTAGCACACTCAACAATCTTGTAAATGAAAAGCGCAAAACCTCTGGACATTCCCGTATGTTTATCAAACCCTGAGGGCCCTTCGTCGACATCGCCGTATTTCGAAAAAAAATTCAGCTTCTTCGCCGGAATATCGGCCGGAACGTCGCTCACATAGATTTTCCGCCCAGTGGTCTCGGTGCAGGGAGGGTGCGCTGGCGCCGGGCAGCGGACGCCATCTGGCAAGCAGCCATCCTGCTATCGATTTTCTTACTGGGCTCTTTCAGGGCTTTCTGTGCACCTTCCATGTGCTTAAAGGTCACGAATCCGTAACCTTTGGATTTGCCAGTGCCCTTGTTCATCAAGACAGTGCATTCTTCCAACTCGCCGTATTGGGAGAAAACGGATATCAAAGCCTCTGACGTAGTGTCCCGGCCAAGGTCAAAGCTTTTGACGTAGTGTCCCGGCCGTATCATCACGACTACTGAAAAAAAGTTCTCATAGAAATTAAATCAACCTCTAATAAAATTTGAAAGTACAATAAGTTATATATAAAGATGTGAAATATATATACTATAAAATAATATTACCAATAATTAATATAGATCCATTTTAACTAAGGATTCAAGTGATGAGAGCAAACAAATTGACTAACAATAATATAGAAAAAATGCATGATTGTTTTAATATCTTCATTATTGTATTTTCTTTGATATGATTGATACAAAATATAGGTTTAATATTTTAGAACTAATTGAGTTTTTTAGTTAAGATACTTTCTTAAACACAATATCATGGAATCAAATTTAAGAGAGATAGGGAGAGAGGGAGAGGCAGCAAGATAGTGACAAAGTTGGAGGGCAAAGAGAGAGAGAGAGGGAGGTGGGTGAGAGAGGGAGAGAGAAGAAGGAAGAAAAAGAGGAGGGGAGATAGAGAAGGAGAGAGGGAGAGAGATATATTAGTTGGAGAGGGAGAGAGAGGAAGGAAAGAACAAAGGCATAGAGAGATAGAGGTCGAGACATAGAGGGAGTGAGAAGGGAGAGTTGGGGAGAGAATGAGGGAGAGAGGAGGGAAGAGAGAGGAGAGGAGAGAGATAGGGAGAGAAGGGGAAGAGTGAGAGAGAGAGAATGATGGGGGGAGAGGAAGAGGGCGGTGGGGGAGAATGACAGAGGGAGGAAGGAAGAGAGAGAGGAATCAATAGAGAGATGGAGAAAAAGAGAGAGAGGGAGGGAATAAGAAAGACACAAAGGGATAAAGGTAGAGAGAGAGGGGGAGCGATGAGGGAGAGATGAAGAGAGAGTGAAGGAGAGAGAAGAGCAGGAGGGAAGAGGGAGAGAAGGGCGAGAGAGAGAGAGAGAGAGAGAGAGAGAGAGAGAGAGAGAAGGGGAAGATAGAGAGAGAGGGGGAGAGAGAAATAGATAGGGAGAGAGTGTGTATGTTTGGAGGGTGCGATAGAGAGAGGGAATAAGAAAGATACACATAGATGCAAATATAGATATTATAAAGTATTATATAACCAACCTAGATCCATCATAACTGTGAATCTATCAAGCATAGAGAGTGATAAAATCTCTCGAGGTACAAAGTTTCCTCAAGTTTTGCACTCAAAAAATAGGTTTGCACCTCGACATATTTGATCCCTCTCGGCGTGTGATAGATCCGAGGTTAATATGGATCTAGGCTAGTTAAATTAAAATAGATGATATTCAAAATGATATTGTGACCATACCTATAATGTGCCCATCTAACAACGAGATATGGAAAGGGTTTGAGAAACTTTTAGTCATAGAGATCACTCAAAATTAAGAAGAATAAGCTTTAATAACAATAAATATTATTATTATAACTAAATACATTTTTAAATTTTTAAATTTATAATATTTTTGTAGGGTGTATGGATCTTTTCATTAATGAGAAAAAATTAAATATATCTTTAACTTCCAAAAATTGACTAAAAATATAGGAAATTTTTGAGACTAACAAAGTGCCTACCAATAACATGGAATCCATAATTGATTATGTTAACCATGGATACATAGAAAAATCCTTCAAGGTTTCAGATTTCAAGGGGAAATGCCTGTGACATTGGCATGATTTTCCCTATGTTGACAAGTTGTTCACCATCTTCTTGGATTCGTGCCTTATTGATCTTGTGACATGTATTTTGGCTTATTACTCTTGCCTAGAGATCACCTTGAAATCTTAGCTTTGAAGCCCAAGACTAGAATTTTAACCCAGTTGGTGTTTTTCCTTGTTTTGAATATAAGTATTGTACAAAATCCTAGCATGATGAGCTGATGTGTCCTCGATATGTTTTCCATGCCATTCTCTTGAAGGGAAATTAGTCTTGGGTCATCCAGATCCATATTTTCTAGTAGGGCTTCTTCTTCAACTTCTTCTGAAGCAAAGCTAACAATTCCCTGTGGTGATGTATTTTGTTGGTGTTCTTCATGAGACTTTTGCATGGGATTTGTAGCATTCAATAAAGGGTAATGGGATTGTTCTTCTGCCGATTACATGCTTGATTGAATGTTGTTTCTAAATAGTGACTTTAGTGGAAAGAAGGGATACTTGAACCTATTTCCAAATCCAAGAATCTTGTTAAGATTTTATGTATCTTAAGGACTTGAATATCTTTTACTTTGGCATAATTTTCATAAATCATCTTGCTCTTTCTGTTCTTTAGGTGATTCCTTGGTATTCATTAGAAAATCACTAATAAGATGCTTGTATTCATGACAACATTTACATTTGAAGAGACTATCATGATAATAAATATCTATGTACATTGGAAGTGAGAGGGAATTTTTCACGTAAACATAGATCCAAGCATATGATGTGTACCTCCTTCTCTTAGTAGTCTCCGATATTTTAACAAAATTACCAATGGCATTGTTGATTCATTCCAAGGTTTCTTCGTCCCAATGATAGGAATTATTTCTCTATCTCTTTCTATATATATAAAACAAAAGAATCTTTTAATGTCAACCATAAATAGAGAGAGATTTAAAATAACTGAAAGTCAAAAAATTTTAATATTTACACTTCCCAAAGAATAGAGACATATTATTTCATAGATATATGTTAATAAATCAAAACATTTGAATGTAATATGAGGGTGAGTAACAAAAGAAAAATATTGATATATAAAGAGAGAGTAAAAGTAAATAAAATATTTCAAATGCCCATGTCAAATAAAATATTTCAATGTTATATATAAATATAAAGTTTCTTATCTTAAAATTAGAAAGCACATAGCTATAAAATAAAATATCTCTAATTTTTATTATGTTTGTGTATGTGTGAAGCAACTGTTACTATTAAATTATGTGAAATTTAAATCGTGGATTGCGCATTTTCCAAATAGAAAAGGCCTCATTCCTACTAGATTTATTGGGCAACGGATATAGGCAAAAGTAAATAGATAGTAACAACATAAATCTATTAGACCCCAGATCAGTGTCCCATAAGGACTAAAACTACTCAAAAAAACAAAATGAATCTCACCATCCTCATTGCCCATTATATTTTCTGGAGCCTGGTTATCCTGTTGAACCTCTGTTAGGTGCTACAATGCTTTGTGAACATGAGACTCCATATGTTCCATTCTTCCTTCAAAGTGATCCAATCGCTCATGATTATGCCTTTGGTATATTCGAAGGGAATCAATTCTATATAGAATTCGCCATTGGTTATGTTGAATTTTATTAAGGAAACTGATTAGTTCAGTTTAGTCACTGTGTCGATCATGTGCCAGTTTCTCAACAGTTGCTATCACTTTGAAAGTTTGTGCTACTAGGGAATTAGATGATGAAGGAAAGTCCACACGCCCTCAAGAAATGACATGAGGCTACTGCAATTCTTCACCATCGTCATGTTGATCTATAGGGTGCACAATTACCTTCCCTCATAGCCCTACCCTTCACTGGGGCTATAACAACCCCCGAGTTAAAAATCCATGTAATAAAGTTAATAAAGGAAAAATAATAACCAAGGTCATGGCAGACGTATTCAAGAATGAATGTTGGGAAAATAGTGATGGGGATCACTTATGATTAATTAATGGATAAGGAAATTGGCAAAGACAATGGAAAAGGATTTGCAAAGACAAAGTGACATTAATTGGCATTTTATTTATGAAAATAATGGAAAATAGGAGAAAACGAAGGTGAAAGGTCACAGATTGCATATGATGAAGAAATTGAAGGGAAATAATGGAAAATAAAGAAAATAGAGGCCTCAATGATAAAAAGGATTTTGAGGACTTGTTTATAGCTTTTGACAATTCTATGTTGGAGCTCCCTATTCTATTGTTTCTCTCTCATACTCTTGCACAGTTAGAGTGTTTTTGGAGCACTCTTGCAACATTGTGGCATACCTTGGATTTGAAGCAAGAAGGAAAATGAAGAGCAAGAAAGCACCAGGGAACATCATGATCAATACCTAGAACGAGCTTTTCTTGTAGGTACCGAGTTGCATGTACAGTTGCCTTGTTAGTTTTGACATGAATGGAATATGCATGTGGTTATTTGGTTATGATCTTTCATTGGCATGGAGGATTTTTTGGATTGAAAATGGTTCTTCCTAGCCTTTTCATTTCTTCGATAGCCATGGTGTTGGGAATTTTCTATCTTTTTTTTTATTAGTGCTCATGTTCCTTATGGTTGTGGGTTGAGTTATTAGTTCTTGGCACCTTGGTTGGACAAACACTCTGGAGCTCTTGGTGGGTGAGTTACTAGTCTTGGAGCCTTGGTTAGAAAAATTCTATGGAGGCTTATGACAGCTTTGGGTTGAGTTTCTAGTCCCAGAGCCAAGTTAGAGCAAACACTCTGGAGCCCTAGATAACTTCGTAGAGACCAATCTGGTGATGGCTAGTGATGTCCAACCATGAGGTGGAATCATTGGTTGAGAGTTGGGGTGGTTTGGCTTCTGGAAGCCTTGGTTTGGTTTTGATTGTTTTATTTTGATGAGATCCCACATTCATGATTGGAATATTGCACATGGGTTATTGGTTGAAAGAGATATTATCATTCAACCCAATCTATGGTCAGGTGGTACGTAGAAGTCCCTAACTTGGTTGCATTTTACATATGTTAATAAGAGCTATTTTCCCTTGTATTTCATGAGTAAATGTATTCTTTATCATGTTCCTTTCATGACTAATCTATGTTATAGACATTTTTGGGCACTCCAACCCCAATCATAAATGTCCATAAACTAAGGGCTCCTAAGTCCCTAAAAGTGTTGCTTCACTGCCTAAAGGAACAACGTCAGCCATTTACATCATCTCCCAGAAGTTCTCCACTAAAAACTACTCATAAATGGTCAAAAGTGGACCATACTGAAAACCCAGTGTAGAGGGTGTGATGCATATCACCTTCCCAGTGTACAAGGTGCAATGCATACTGAATGGCTCCTCTGTAGGGTGCGATGGTCGCGAATGGACAAATGGCAGGGACAAAATGCGAGGTGGAAGATCATGGAATCTTCCAGAAGCTTCCCCTCTAACACTTTCCTCTCTGTTTTCGACCAGGGATGCGTAAGAGATCACTGTTCTCCAAGTGGAAGTAGGAACTATCAGAGAGAGGACACTAATCAAGACCCCAGAAGATGACTCACCTCCCTACAATCATCTATATATGGATCCCTCATCACAGAGATCCAGAGCTGGAATCTTGTATCTTGTAGAGAAGTGTTGTTGGTTTTCTGGTGTATATTCATAGTGTTGGGTGATCTAAGCTTTACTTGAGGTGAAGAAGGGATTTTTAGCTAGAGGATGATGCTGGGTCAGAACATATGGTTGTAATCCTCTTGCTACTTTTCATCTTAATAAAGCTATTCAAGTTTTCCTCCATATTCTTGTATGTTTACTTATATCTACATTTGTATGGTTAATGCACATATGGTCCTATGTTATTTATGAATATAGATCTTTCTTCTTCGATAGTAGTATGTTGCTGTGATTCCACAAGTGCTCTTTGAAGCTGGGCAGACGAAGAAGAAGCGGCAAAGCTCTATCAGGAAGGAGAGGGAATCAAGTGCAAGACTAAGGTTGGTATCCTTTGTTCCACTGCTATCTATTTTCATAAAGGAAAGCGAAAGTAGACTTTACTTGTTTGTTTCTAAGATAACTACCAGTCTTAGTGGGAATAGCAGCATCCGAGTGGACACTATTCCCGGTAATGAAATGGCAACTCCGCTGGGGAGCTACTAGATTGTTTGTTAGCCTATCTTTGTTTCTTTTATAAACTTACAGATGGAGCCTGAAGCCAAGCCAGCTAGCCTTTGAACTGCATTTTTTATACAAATGCAAAGTAGATCAATGTTGCTTTAGTCTATCTACGGGTTTTGTTTATGAATTAAACAATTGATCTGCAAACAGTAATTTCCCTAAGTGGTATCTCTAGTAACCTCCTTAGATCTACCCCTGTGATTTACATATACTGAACATCACTTACTCGGCCTAAATCCCTGAACTGAATTGCAAATTGTGAGTAAAAACTTGTTTAAAGTCTCACACTGGTACCATCGCACCCTGCCTTCAAGGCAATCTGTATGCATCGCACTTCCCGAGTGCAGTAGGTGCGCTGCATACTAAATTCACAGTGTGACAGGTGCGATGGTCAGGGAATGTTAACTTTACCTTCAGACTTTGGTATTTTCCTCACTATTTTCAGTCCTATTCAGGAGTTTTGTTGTCTGTGGTCACTGTATCTCTGTGAAAACCCCCTTCTCTTACATTATTCCGCCTCCATAGTGCAAAGAACTGTAAATGTTTTTATGTATTGTGCACCATCTTCAGTTCTCTTTTGCAAAAAAGTAGCATAGTCGAACTATCGTTTCTGGATCTGAAATTGTCGTAGCTGTCATTTTCAGTTTTAGAAGACAATCCCATTGTTCTTGATAGTCGATTATACAATTGCTATTGCGTATGATTTGAATTAATAATTTTTAAAGTGTCGAAAGGCAATTTTCATTTCGAAATCACAAAGTGTCTCTCTTACCTTCACTTCATTTTGAAAAGAAATTTGTTGAGTATTGTCGCTTTGAAAAACAATTCAGATTTGCACATAGATTTCTTATCATCATTCATACATTAAGAAGGCTGAAAAAAAATACATGCATGTGCATTTGCATTTTGACTGCTTGGTTTGATTTAGGACAGTGCATTTAGCGTGTGCTTTGTGCTCTTTGCTGAAAGATTCTTAACATTCTTCCCTTAGTAGCTAGGATTTTCATTGCAAAAAGAAGATTAAACGTTTGTTTATCATCTTAGACTACATTTTGGGAATTTTATACACATCACGCGGTGAACCTGAAAGGAAAATTTTTAAGCAAGATCAACTTAAAATAAATTTAATGAATCTAACAACACTTTGGAACCTAACGCACAACATCTAGAGGTCTAGGCTCGAGATGTATCCTGGCGTTGTGAAACCTGGTAACCGTTGTTTCAATGTTGGTTGGGTGATTCCTCCACTCTGATACGGCAAGTGACAATACGAAATTGTGCTCCCACGTATCGTCGAGTATATTTTGGAAGACCACAATAGGCTGCATCCTTTATCCTTAGGAAGCCGTGTCTGCCGCCCTATCGATCGCAATGCACTGAACACAGCATTCGGGAAGATTGACTGCCATACCGTAAAATGTATTCTGCAGTTTCGTGATTGGTTTGGTAATCCCCTCTGCCTACATCTCCAGAGAAGTCCATTTTGCTCCTTTTTAGAATCCTTAAAATAAAAGTTCCTCTGAGCACTTGTCACTTTTGGCTCAATAAAAATCGAAGGCAACTAGAGTCATCTTTTGTTTTTTCTCGACTTTTTAAAATTGAAAAAACAAGTTATGTCAAAGCATCATAAAGTCATTTAATTCGAAAAAAAAAAATTCCCTTTTATTTTGAGATGATCATGTAATCCGCAATCGTGGAAGAAAGTCAATCAAAACCCCGTCGTTCACGGAGACTTACGATTCAACTGTCGTTGAATCTAGAAGCGAAACCATTCCGGATGAAGCGAACTCATTTGACCAGATCAAAGTCCCCTAGGTTGGTTGGAGCAAGCACTCCAACATCCTCAGAGACTCCGGTTACTCCGAACATTTCTGGTATCCCTGCCTCTATAGAAGAAATTCCACAACAACAAAAGGACATTACAACTGATCCTAGTGCGGCGGTCAACACTTCTATTCCTGAACCGGCTCCATCTACAGCTGATTCGGAAGGTGTTGCTCCCCAACCGCCTGTTGCTGCAAAACTTATATCTTCTTTGGCACCAGAAATATTTTATGGACCTGACGGTTTGCCTCTTCCTCCTGGATTGATTGTCATAGAAGAGATTGTGGAAGATCCTCCATCTAACACTCCAACACAACTTGGAGATGGGATCGCCCTGTATCCTTCTTCATCAAAAGATATTCACCCGCCATCGGAAGTTCCTGAAGAATCGCTAAGTAATCTTTTGGATAGGCTTAATATGTTTGAACAACAGTCGACATCGAGGACTGTGTTACCCGACACAACAGTAGCAGAAGCTCCTTTTGCTACTTCAACAATGTTTGTCGGCATGCCATCTGTCCCAACCAGCTCTCAATCGTTGGATGGAGTCCATCCGGGGGCTATTTCAATTGTATGGACTGTTCCCATTTGTTTGTCTAGAATTATATCTGGAATCTCTTACGTTCAGTCTCAACAAATTGATCCTTTGCAAGGTCAATTTGGGAAAACTGGTTCCCAAAGGAAAATCATTCCTTTGAGTACTGGATTACTGTTGTATTGAGGGCCGTATTTTTGGCATTATGATACAGGTGTTGTCCTTGATGGCAACTCACTCAGAGGTATGATACAGGTGATGGCAACTTAATCAGATGGAAAATCTAGTGCAGTAGATCAAAAGAGAGATATACGAAGGTTGACCATGATGAAAGTGCGTATATACGTGGGTAATCGGAGAAAAAGGAGCGTATACGTACACACGCAAGTTCTCAGAAGGAAAAGCACGTACATGTCGGAAACCATGGTTTTGGTCCATGGTATTGGTCCATGGTATTTGGTCCAAACTAACGACCCCAGGTATTGGGTGCAAGGTATTTGTTTGACATGGTTTTGGACCATGGTATTGAGAGAAGCCTAAACCTATATAAGGAGAAGATCGTTAGGCCAAGGGTGTGAGCAAGAGTGAGCAAGTGATGAACATCTGATAAAGTGTGAGATCTAGATGCTGGTTATGGGTTGGTGA
This sequence comes from Pinus taeda, assembly GCA_000404065.3. Classification (NCBI taxonomy): domain Eukaryota; kingdom Viridiplantae; phylum Streptophyta; class Pinopsida; order Pinales; family Pinaceae; genus Pinus; species Pinus taeda. Next base: position 296,846 of record APFE030384174.1, read on the forward strand.
TGTCTTGCTTGATTTGAACCAAGGAGGCACTCATGTGAATGATGATGAACAGTGGATCGGGATCTTAAGGCTTGGAATGAATATCATTATATGGTTTGATTATGGATAGACTAGATCTATTGACGCATGTTGTATGAATGTTATGATCTGGGTATGTTCTGATGTCTGAAATAGCTGCAAAGTTATGAGTTAGAATTTGCAGATCTGTACGCGGGTTGTATTTGGTAAAAGCGTGTATACACGCAGGTTGGGCTCATCCAAGTAGCGTATACAGTATGAAGTATGATATTTGAAGTTGCTATTGGATATGGTTGTTGTTGCAGAGTTATGTAGTCTGTGACTCTGTTTTAGTATTGGGTGATTCAGAGATTGATGATGCAGGTTGTATTGCAATGATGATTGTTTTATGGATCCAGTCTGAAAATTGATGAAACGTGGTCCCTGGATGACTGCAGGCCGAAACCTACGTACTGGTAAACATATTGGCTAGTACAAGAGCCAGGGGGTTGTAGCTCCCTTCCAGGAGCAGCTGGAAAACGAGTGAAGGTTGGAGCCTTCAGTAGGCCAGCACCTACGTACTAGTAAATGGAACGGCTAGTACAAGAGCTAAGAAGGTTGTAGCCTTCTACAGGTAGAAGCCTGCGTACTGGTAAAGGACTACACTAGTACATTGTAAAAGAAGGTTCTTATTAAAGGAATATAGAAACAAATTGCAGCAGGTGGTTTTCACCCACATTGGGTTTCCACCTTATATCATGGTGTTCATGTGTGTTCTTATGTGTGATGATTTGTTCTGTTTACTGTTCATATGGTTAATAATGATTTGATGCATTCACTGAAGATGAACTAACTAAATCATAAAGGTTACTGTATGTACGCTAGTTGCTTTTAACACAGTCGCGTATATACGTGGATATCCTTAACTGAAGTAGCGTATATGAATCTGAGTATGAAAATGAAAAGGTATTATTGATATGACAATATTGATTCACCCCCCCCCCCCTCAGTATTATTCCAACAATTGGTATCAGAGTAGGTCCTTTGGTAGAAGCTTGATCGCTTGAAGGAGATCCATAGAACAATGGGAAAGAAAGCACGTCAAAAGAAGAAGACAACTCAAAGGAACAATGACAGCCTGTCGGGGAGTGAAAGTAAGTATTCAGATTCTGAATCACCTCAGATTGAAGATGGACAGGCAAATGAAGTCATATATCAACAAGAACTACCTAGCAAAAGGGAGAGTGTTCTCAAAGAAGAAATTATCAGCTTAAAAGTTCACCTGGAATGTGCCTTCAGAGTTCATCAAATGTTGCAAGTGCTGAATGAAGAGCAAGAAAATGAGATTCTCAAACTAAGGCAACAAGTGGAAGAAGGAAGAAATTCTGAAGAAACTTTGAAGAAGCAATGTCTGGAAAAGGAAGAACAACATCAAGTTGAGGTAAACATCTTGAAAAGTAAATTAGAAGAAAAGAATAAACTATTACGTTTTCAAGATAGTACTAAGATTTTGGATTATATTCTTAGTAGTCAACGGTCTCCTGCTATCAAAACTGGTCTTGGTTTTCATGAGTCTATTGAAGGTGAATCTAGTTCAAAAAGTAAGACAAGGGACTCTAATGCAAAATCTGAAATGCTCAACAAGGAGATTGAAGGTCAATCTCATCACCAAGCAAGAAAAGAAGTCCTTCAAAGAAAATCTTTTACTCCTCCTATGAATAATGTTGAATGTTATAATCTTGGACATGTTGCAGCTAGATGTAGAAGAAGAAGGGTTCAAGACCATCATGAAAGATCATCACATTCCAGGTACTTTAACGGATATTGCTTTGCTTGCAATATGTTTGGTCACAGAGCTGTTGATTGCTATAGAAGAAATATGAGACATGTAAGATGTTATGCATGTTACAAACTTGGACACATAGTAAAGGAATGGAGGAGAAGATTGAAAATATGGAAGAAAAAGGAATTACAGCCAGAAAGATGTGGCAATGATAGCAGAGCACACAGACATGATAGATTCAGAGGTAGCTGGAAGTGTGGAACATCAGTGTTCCAAATCTCATACGCGGGTTTCATGAAGACAAGTCGCATATATATGCGAGTTACAGGCTGTAGAGTCGCGTATATGGAGATCAGAAGAAACGGCAGCAGAACAGACCCAGGAAATGGTTCAGTCATGAAATGGTTGGCACAAGCTCAGGGGGAGCATATACTTCAAATAATGCATTTTTGGCATTATGGTTAGAAGTTTTTGATAAAGTTTATGAAGCTAAATGATACATCTTGTTGTTTGATCAAAATAATGGATTGCAGGTTTCAGATCTGGATGTTAGATGCTTATAATGAAGATCATATGGTCTATGATAGATGCTGATAACTATCATGGTCTTGTTTAGGCCCTTGGTCTTTGTGAGTCAATATTTGTATGTCCTCACTTGATTGAGATATGGATGTATGTATGAGTCTTTGGTGATAGGAAGGTCATTCACAATAGAGTCATTTTCTTCTTGTAGAACATATTTTTGCAGATCTTGCCTACAGTCCAGGGGAGCATGGACAGATTGGTACACCTTGGCATATACAAAGGGGGAGATTAATCAAAAACTTCAGCATGTACTCAGAGGGAGTATGGACAGCAGAAGGTATACCAAGGAAGAGAATATCTTGGTCCACCCTTTGCCCTTGATGTCAAAGGGGGAGAGTGACTTGGTGTGGTGGTTGCCATCAAGTCCAAAGGGGGAGATTGTTGGCATTATGATATAGGTGTTGTCCTTGATGGCAACTCACTCAGAGGTATGATAAAGGTGATGGCAACTTAATTAGATGGCAGATCTAGTGCAGTAGATCAAAAGTTAGATATACGCAGGTTGACCATGATGAAAGTGTGTATATACGCGGTTAATCAGAGAAAAAGGAGTGTATACTTACACACACAGGTTCTCAGAAGGAAAGGCGCGTACATGTCGGAAACCATGGTTTTGGTCCGTGGTATTGGTCTATGGTATTTGGTCCAAAGTAACGACCCCAGGTATTGGGTCCAAGGTATTTGTTTGACATGGTTTTGGACAATGGTATTAAGAGAAGCCTAAACCTATATAAGGAGAAGATCATTAGGCCAAGGGTGTGAGCAAGAGTGAGCAAGTGATGAACATCTGATAAAGTGTGAGATCTAGATGCTGGTTATGGGTTGGTGATGTCTTGCTTGATCTGAACCAAGGAGGCACTCATGTGAAGGATGATGAACAATGGATCAGGATCTTAAGGCTTGGAATAAATATCATTATATGGTTTGATTATGGATAGACTAGATCTATTGACGCATGTTGTATGAATGTTATGATCTGGGTATGTTCTGATGTCTGAAATAGCTGCAAAGTTATGAGTTAGAATTTGCAGATCTGTACGCGGGTTGTCTTTGGTAAAAGCGCGTATACACACAGGTTGGGCTTGTCCAAGTAGCGTATACAGTATGAAGTATGATATTTGAAGTTGCTATTGGATCTGGTTGTTGTTGCAGAGTTATGTAGTCTGTGACTGTGTTTCAATATTGGGTGATTCAGAGATTGATGATGCAGGTTGTATTGCAATGATGATTTTTTTATGGATCCAGTCTGAAAATTGATGAAACATGGTCCCTGGATGACTGTAGGCCGGCACCTACATACTGTTAAACATATTGGCCAATACAAGAGCCAGGGGGTTGTAGCTCCCTTCCAGGAGCAGCTGGAAAATGAGTGAAGGTTGGAGCCTTCAGTAGGCTAGCACCTACGTACTAGTAAATGGAACGACTAGTACAAGAGCTAAGAAGGTTGTAGCCTTCTGCAGGTAGAAGCCTGTGTACTGGTAAAGGACTGCACCAGTAAAATCCTTTCCTTTTCAATTTTTAATGGTCTCGCATTAGGTAGCTGTGGAATGTTTGGCTTCCTTGTTCATGATCCAACCATCAAGAAATGTGGATCTAGATAAAGAATAATTTTTCTATATGCAATTTTTTTTTATATAATCTAGGAAATATGGTGATTCTTCGTGTATTAAATATTACATATATTTTTTATGAAATAGATTATTATTTTAAAAATAAAAACATGGATCTTTGAGGAATTGCTTTAGTTGTAGTAGACCAACATATTAAGCAAGTTATCCAAAAATCCCACTTAAAAATAAATTCCTAAAGATTTTAAAATATTTGGACACATGATCTTTGAAGAGACATAAGAGAAATGCCAGGCTAGGGATGTGGTGAATATAAAAAATAATTATCAATGCATTAAATCCTCCAAATTCCATTGCAACAAATTCTCAAAGAAAAAGAGAAAAAATTTAAACTTTCCAAATAATATGGGATTGTGATTTTCATAACTATTCTAGAAGGTATAATCCTAAGAAGAAAAATAAAAGGATTCCTTATCACAAAAATAGAATTCCTCCTTCAAAAAATATCTGACATTTTAATTGTCAACAAAAAGAACATTAGGAAAGTCATTGTCCAAAGAGGAAAAGTAGGCCTCAACTCTCAACACTATTCTTTGAATAACTAGAACTAAAATGGTGGGATCTTTACTTCTATGCTAAGTTACACCATCCCTCATGAGAAATCATTTATCTAGATGATAAGCCCCAATATTGCAACAAGAATATTGCAACTCCCAAGGCTACCAACTTTAATTATAAATGTTGTACAAACTTGAGAGGTGTTCACACTATGTGTGTAGCAAGAAATGTGTCCTTCTTTCACTTATATGAAGAAATGAATTAAATTAAGATGTACAAACTCCATTTTCCAAATTTTCAAATAAGGAAAACTACTAAACATAAATTTGTAAGAAAAGAGGAAATTTAAACTTTACTTATCGTACCGCATGAAGGAAACTTTGATCTATTTGGAGAAAAAGAAATGCTGGAAAGAAAACACTAATTATGTTTTGCAAAACTTAAATGGAATAGTGATAAACCTAGAGTAGTTTCAAGAAAGTAAAGCTATATTACTACATTTGATCTAGGGGATCAAAAATATGATAAAAAAATGAAAGTAATCAAAATCTCCCAAACTTAGTTCTAAAATGTAGATATCATTGTTTTGATTCCAACGACACTTGAATTGCCTTAATTTGACACTGTGTAAGGAAGTTATCACATTTTGAAGTTTTTGACAAACATTACAAAAGTCAACTTGCATGGTTGACTATGCATGGTACAGATACCATGTGTCAGATCGTATGTTAACATGCTACTGACATTATAATGATGACTGAGTAGTATGAGACCCAATCAGAGACTAACACATGGCATGCACAGGAGGTAACATTTGGGTGCTTTAGATTGGTTGAATTTGGACCAAACTTGTTGTGCCATGTGGCTCAAGTAGAGGGTGCCACATGACCAAATCATGGAAGGCCATGTGTCCCTCTACGGTTTTTCAAAAAATTGTTATGGTGACCAACAAGCTCCGCAAGGTTCATCCCCATGACATCCAACTAACTAACAAACCACCTAACCAATAGGCCATGGTTGGTTCTTATTAAATATGGGCCAACGGTTTATATTTAAAGAGTAACAAATGAATGGTTGGGGGAAGGGTCATGTTGGCAGGTGTACTTGACCAACCTAACCACAATTTCTATGGCATGTAATGGAACCACTGACATGAGTGTGGGGGCAGGAACATGACACCCTGCCTACGTCTAAGGCATGAAAACTCTAAGCCATATGTTAATACATAGAACCAAGGCAAAGGTAACGAGAGGCCGCATGTCCTATGCCCACAACCCTCGACCATATCCACCCATACAACCAGGTGCATGACTTACGGAGGGGGTTATAGCCTAAGAGTTAAAAAAAGTATAAGAAAAATCAATGTAACCTCCGCCATAAATTGTGGATTGAACCCACAATCTCGAGGATACCAACCTCAATACCACACAAATTAGGTTATGGAGATTTTGTTTCCATTTTAGCAAAGCCAAACCTTTTTGCAAAGCATTTTATAGCGAGTTTGAAGAAAGAGGCCTATCTTTCTCATTTTTAAACCTTTTTGGGCTCAATAAGAGCCCTAACAGGGGTTTTTTAACACTCTAGATGCAATGACAATGTTATTTTTGTATATTAAAGCTTGTCTATTGATGTATTTATAATTTTAGCATATAATTAAAAAAGGCCACCATTGGAAGCTTGACCCATAAATGTATCCCACGAGGGATGAACTCCGTTATCAATTTCTTGTGTTCGATGTTGCATGTTTGTCCATTTTTAACTGTTAACATTCTACAAAATTAAGATTAGGATTGTGTGCTTTTTGTAGTCATGATCCATTGCCTAAAATACATAAAGTAGCTTCGAAATAATTTCATGAAACCTTCACTTTTTAATTTTGGATTAGTTTGGTATCAAAGCATGGTTTTGGTGAAGGTTTGACAGATTTTTCAAGGTTTTTGAATGCTTACAAGGTCTAAATTAAGAAAAGGAGAAGGATCACTTGAAGAACCTGACCCTCAAACAGGCTCATAGAGTCTAAAAATTCCACAAATCATGGCACATGAAGAAGGACAAGGACAAGAGCTGATGTCTGAGGATGAGAGATATTTTAGAAATGCTTTCTTTGATATGACTAAGATGGTGGAAGTGTTGTATAATGTGAGAACAACATGGTTGCAGGGAGAAATTTCTAATCAACCAAAAGGTGATGGTGCTAATGGGAGAAAGCCTCCACATCCGCCTCCTCCATCAACTTAATCTTCACCTCCATCCTCACCTCCTTCTTCACCTCCTTCTTCACATATACCTACACCTCCTATATCTCCAAGAGGATATATTAAGCCTTCTTGGATTAAGCTTCATGTCAAGTTTGAATTTCCAATGTAAAATGGAGAAGCAAATGTTGAAAAGTTGGATAATTGGGTTCGTTGAATTGAATTTTATT